>JASANA010000755.1:0-43302 GCA_030248095.1 Ptycholaimellus sp. GST1_10
ACAAATTTTTCTCCGCAAAAAATAACGCAGGCTTTATTTTTAGCCGAATTCCTCGGGAGCATTTAATATACAAGAAAACTATAACTGTTAAAAAGGAACAGTAGAGCTGGCACAATTTGTTCTAGTCCTCTTTTGCTGAAAATTCCTGTACTCTAATTAAGGGCTCAGGTTTCTAAAAGGAAGATAAATGCAAAATTTTAACTATTTGTTCCATTCCTCCGCTTGACATCATAAGACTACAGAATCCTTGAGTCACTACTAAACATACTGATCTTTGTCCCTCTATCATTGGGGAACTGATGTGCCAGGAAAAACATTTAATCTAGAGGACAGTACAGTTTTGAAACTGTACCACGTGTTCATGAAGAAGGACAGTACAGTTTGGACTGCAGTAAACTAAACTTCAGTAAATACAAAACATTTAGAATGAAAGCAAAGGAGCAGAGCAAAGTAAACCCAGAGATGTTTATGAGATAAAGAAGGACAACCGTGTAGTAACTGCAGTACAGTACATTTATATATGCTACAGATGGCTTAAACAAAAGCAGAAGAACAATTTGGTGAGTGGAGGCAATACCACAATTGATTGACCCAAGTGAGAGTGCAGATTCATATATTAACGAGATTATTTCAAACGCAGACAAAGAACAGTATCTCCAACAGACTTATTATAAGTTAAGAGATAAATCAGACAGCCAAGTAGAGAACAGTACAGTTCTCAGTATTGTCTGGGGGTCAAATGGTCAGGGCGGCCGCCCACGTGCGTCCAAAGGGGGGAGCAGGGGGGCGCCCTCCCTTGCCTTTGCCTACGTGGTAGGTCTTTTTTTGCGGGGGGCCCCGGGGGAGCGGTTGCGGGGGTGGGGGGGGGCAGGGGTCAGAAAAGATAAGGACGTATGTCCGTCAAGGTAAATGGACAAAGTTTTAGGTATTTTACTGCAGAATTGATAACAAAAGGCACAATACTATAATATATAGAATAAACAAGCAATCGTGTTTTTGCATTATTACTTCGTTCAGTTACGTGCTGGAGGCCGTTTTACTTGTCGACAACTTCGCATTGGGGGGTGAGGCGTTGTCCTTGGTTGGGGTGGGGTTTCATGGATGGGCTCAGAGGTTCTCCGGGTGGTCGACTCCCTGGAGAACGAGTTGGAGTGAGGAAGTCCTCGATACGTCGCCTCATGATTCGCAGTCCCGGTTCTGCACTTGTAGATGGCGTTGGAGGAGTCCAGGAGCTGCAGAGCCATATCACGCTGCTCCACCTTGGTAGCTGACTGGGAGGCTGAGCTCCACGGCGTCCGTGGCCGGTGTCGGCGGTGTCGAGGTCGCATCTCTGGCGGTGAACTGGTAGCTTTGGCATTGGTCTTCAGACGGCCCACGGCACTGGCTGCACTTGTTCCACTTCGGCGGATACCATGTTGACACACGCAATCAGGAGCTGGCTGATCCGTGGCTGCTGCAGATGACAGAGATCATCAGCTGGCGTGACTACATTTTCGTGCCTGGGGGGACAGGGGAAAAGATAGGGAAAACTCAGTCAGGGACGAATGGTCATAACTCAGGATGAATGAATCGAATTGCCTGGACTTGGCTTAGAGCACCATTATCCTGTGTGAGAGAGTGGCACCAAGGTGTCTTATACTGTGTCATTGTGGGATTGGGTCTATGGCCGTCGTTGTAGGCCTACAACATGGTCACCTAGAGCTTCAACGCACGCGCTTCTTCGCACATTACTTCCGGTCACGGGCAGGTGCGAAGATCCACTTCCGCTCATTTCATGCCTAGGCGCGAACTTGAAGTTCACACATAGGTGTGACTTTTCGCTTTTACACCTAGGTTTGAACATCTGGCCGTTTGCCAAGAAATAATAATATGCTCTATTCGCATCATTTTTAAAATCATGAATTTTATTTCACGATTTTATATTTTGCAAATGGCGACATATTATTTATGCCAATAACAGGGCGCTCAGTTCGCGTTGTTGAATTCGTAATTAGTTCACAATTTCAATTTCGCAAAAAGGCGACAAGTTATTTCCAAGCCAAAGAGATTGTGCTTATCTTCTGCGTCAGATTAAATTGTAGTGAATAACAATTTAATTAGACGTAAAGAATGCGACAATTCTTTTGCCCTCAGAAACACGTACGTTTTTTTTGCGCAAGATAAATTCTGGAATATTTGACAGCATTCATTTTTTGCTAAACAACATGTTTATTCCCTTGGAACGACTTATTGTCTTAGCTGAGTAAATTAACTTCTGGAAATTAATCAGGTAGAAGTCATTTCTTTGCTAAGATGTGTTCTCGCTTTCCACACAATCCTAATCAGTGCCAGCAGATTTTCAGCTTATTTATGAAAAAAATAGCCAAATTGCCATTACTTTTCAGATCATTTTAGCCGCTTAAAAAGCAAGCTTGCCATTATTTGTTATTTCTGGATTAAATCAACAGAATTTACTTTCACGGTTTAGCTGTGCTTTTTCTGCTGCTTGTTTGCCCTTAAGCATTAACTTGCATGCGAGACATTTGCTGTACTTGTGAGTTTTTGCTTTCGGTCCACTAGTCCGGTTTTATTCGAACTCAACGAGTCTCTCAGCACTAGGCTAGAGAAAGGAGAGGAGGGGGGGAGGGGCAACAGGGGAACCAAAGGTCGAAGTCACTTGGTGATCTTATCCTTGTCTCCCTGGGACTGGTGCTTGCGGAGTCGCTTGCGCTGCAACTTGCTGAGCAAGTCCGGGGAGGGCTTCTGTCGTCCTCAATGATCGGAGCCACCTGGCTTGTCCCCTTCGCTTGCGCTGCAACTTGCTGAGCAAGTCCGGGGAGGGCTTCTGTCGTCCTCGATGATCGGAGCCACCTGGCTCGTCCCCTTCCTTGCGGCTCCGGAACTGCAGGGTGAGGGCCGATTATTCCCAGCTCTCTAGCAATGCGGAGGGGCACCACTGGGGGGAGGGAGCTAATCAAATCAGACATGCTGAAGTTAGTCTGGCTTTCGGGGGTCTCTGGAGGTGGTGGGGTGAGTGAGGGCCCATAGGTACGGGCATAACTCTCTTCCCTGCGCCTCAGAAACTGCTTCCAGCCAGATCTGACCCTGGAGTCCGGTTTGGAGCCTTGGGGAGAGGATGAGGGGCCTGGAGGTGGAGAGCAAGAACAAGACCGGTGGCGGGCGTTGGCAGGCGCTGGCGGGTCCTTCCTGGCTGCTCCTCCGTTCTCCGGCTGGTACTTCAGCGTCTCCTGGGGAGTCAAGCACCTTGCAGGGAGAAGGGGGCAGTCAGGAGGGAGGAGGCCAACCAGACCGCGGGGTGGGCAATGCAGACCATTGAAGCACTCCATGATGGAGGCCAGGCGGTCGTCTGCGTTGCAGGCCTTGAGGGTGAGGCCTCGGGCGTGGTCCACCACCTCGCCCACGAACGCCTTTCTGGCAGGCGTGAGGATGAGGTCATTCTTGCGGAGTCTCTCCAGCTCGTTGAGCCCCAGGCTTCCATGTGCCCCTGCGTCCATGCCCCCCCCCCCCCGCTTCCACACCTCCTTGTCCAGCTCCTGCTGGAGAAGGTGGTACTTCTGCTGGAGGTCATCGTAGCTCTTCTGCAAACGAGAGAGATGCCTGAAGCCTGGGATGGTGAACTGGCGCTAGGAAGGCCTGCTGCTGTATCAGCCTGGACTCGAGGTCTCTCTTCTCCTGCTGTGTTTCCGCTAGGGTCCGCGACATATGGCCCAGGGTGACCTGGTACCTCGCAGCCCTATCACAGTACAGCGCACCCTCTTCTGCTCGCTTTCACAAGCAAGCCAGCTCCTCCATCACACTCTCTTCCTCTCCTAGGGCAGGAGGGGAAGGAGGTTGAAGGGGGAAGCAAGAGAGAGGGCAGCCGACTGGCAGGCTCCTCCGTGAGGAGGGAGCTAGCGGTGGAAGAAAGGAGACCAAGGTGGGCACCTTGGCGACGGTCTCCTCTGCGTCCTTGTCTCGTCGATGGTGGAGGGACAGGCAGCGGTGGGCAGAGGGCGGGGGCGCTTCTTCGTCTTCTTGCTCTGCAGGCCCGCTTGGAAGGCAAGCAGGTCCTGGTTCTTGGCGGAGAGGACGATGGCGGCGGAGGAGGCGGCTGGGGGCGGCGACGGGGAGCGGGAGTTGAGGCCGTCGGACGCGGAGGAGGAGCCGGAGCCGGCGTGGGACTTCGCTTCCACCACGAGTCCAGGTCCCGGCGGCTCGAGGGCGGCGTCCTCAGCGTCGGGGGCCTCCTGGGCGTCGTCGTCGTCGGCGCTGCCGAAGACCTCGGAGAGGCGCTCGTCTATCCCCATGTTCACTTCCTCCTCCTCCCTTACTCCCTCCACCACTCCTTCTTCCATGGAGGACACTCGGTCGTCCTGCTCTTGAGGCTGGTCTGCCATTAGAGTGGAAGAGGAGGGTGAGCAGGAGTAAGAGGAGAGCGGGATCAGTGGCAGGAGATGCGAGTGACTGAGAAATCCAGCAGAGCTGAGACCTCCCTCCTCCGATAGGCGGGGCCTATTTGGGGGAGGGGGCAGCCAGGAGGGCGGAGCCTCTCCTTATGCGTGGATCCGGGGGTGTGCGGGGGGGGGGGCTGTGACCGGGTCAGCGCAGGGGGGCGGGCTGGAGTAGACTGGATGTTGGCCTCTGGGGGGCCACAGTTTAACGCAGGCCAAGGCGGTTCTTTCGCATCCGCACCGAGGGCTATCTCCACATCTCCGCTCCCTGGCCTCCAGAGGAGGAAAGGGGGGACGGGGGGGATAGGGTGTGTGTAGAGAGAAGGCGGCGATGAAGAGAGGGTGATGACAGGAGGGTAGAGGGTAGGTGCGTTGACAAATGGCCGTGTTTACGATCCCATAGCCTCCAGAGGTGTCTGGGGCAAGGCTAAACTTGGCTCATTAATCGTGAAGAGGGGCCTGTTGCAGGTCAGAAGTTCGCAGGGGGGTTGACTGCGCATGCCGCTTGCGGTTGGACTGCTATCTTCCAGACTCCGTCTGGGAAACAGGGGCAGAATGCTGGCCCATCGGCTGCATTTTACACTGCCTATCTTTGCCTTCCCTGCTGCCGTCGCAGTTCAGGGCCAGGGCAGAGGCCTTCCAGAAAGGCGTGCAACAAAGATCCTAACATGGAGGCAGTACTCCCCATCAAACGCAAGGGCGGCTTGGTGGCGTTTTAGGCCAGCCAACATGCCTTCAGAGAAGGCCCAGAAACAGATTTGCATCTGGCATAGTGGTTGCTCATTCCACTCCGTTTTGCCTATCAGAGGCCAAAGCTAATGCACAAACGTGGCTCAATAAGAATTCCAACGCTAATCATTCTCATTTACTATAGCATAGATTGTGTGTCATTTTGAGCGCAATATATCCAGCTGAGAAAGAGTTTGCGGACTAGACGAAAGTTTGTTGTATCTAAATTCAATGCGTTGCAAAATAGCTTCGCAGAATGAATATAGAAAGACATAACTCTGCCGCAATTGCTTATTGGCGGAGTTAGACTAGGTGAGAGATTGAAGGCTTTGCTGCGTGGCTCAGAACGCGGCCCAGACAAATAGGCGGCAGTTCTTGGCCTACCCTTTTCTGCCCTTGTCCAAAGCTGGCACAGGCGGAGCGGATAGATAGGCTCTCATTCCCATCCTCCACATCTAAGCTCAGCCATTTAGGCTTTGCTAAGAGCCTTCTAGGAAGGACTTTGTTTTTTCTGACACTTTTCAGCATCAAATTACTATTTTATGCGTCAATTCGCATTTAGAGAGTTATGATTTATGGCAACAAGAAAGGCAATAAACTGTTCAAGTTTATTGCGTGCATTCTCTGACTAATAGGAGAAGGGCCAGTTTGCGGCTGGGTACCCTAGTTCCTGCCCGGGGGCAATTAGGCCTCTTGGAGGTCAATGCGCCCTGGGACGGGGCCATAAATCAGGCAGAGAATTCCGCAAAGGGTTGCTCAACGATGAACTTTGGCTTTGCCAATGCTCAGGGGAGCTGCAAGTGAACGCTGCTGGCCATGGTCAGGGCGGCGCGGCTTTTGAGGCCAGGCCTACTCTGCGGCGGAGGAGGGGAGGAGTTGGCGGAAACATTTTTCACTTTTCCTCCAGTCCAGGCTCAGTAGCATAGACTTGCGCCTAATTTACTCCACTCAGCCAAGGCTGAAAGTTTCGTAAAGAAGGATTGCTGTTGCGCTTTGTGAAAAAGGGCAAGGCAGTGATGAGTGGCATTGCCGGTTGAAACTGGGCAAGGCTTCAGCCAGGGGGCTCTGAGGCAAAGCCAGAGCGACGTTGTCCGCGGAAGCTCCGCAGTTATGCCTCCAAAACTATGCCCAGTATTTTCATCGAATCTTGCAACGGCAAAATAGCGATAAAATGGGCAGAGTAGTTGGAGCTCTAAAGGTGGCCAAAGAGCGAGCAGCGTTGGGCGGCATCTGGAGGGCTCTCCGACACAAGGCCAACTTGCTCTGCCACTTTTCTAGAAACTGTACGGCAATGCCAAAGTTTTGTAAAAGTGGACGGCGGTTTTTATTCTGCAAGCATAACTTTTCAGTTAAGCTTTGACAGTTGCAATCGCATTCTGTCCAGCGAAAGGGACCTGAGCAGCAGCCAGGCAAGAGCTGGCAGCTTAGGCGTCTGCTCGGCCTTTTCAGGCCTCCACAATGTCCTGCTGTGGCACGGGGCTCAATGAAAGATGCTTTCATGAACTCTGCGTTCCGCTAGTTTCGTCAATCAAAGTTTCAATGAAATTCATTTTCACTTTGATCTCTAAAACATCAACAGTCTAAGCTGACGTTTGCCGTTGCCAAATATGGCTGACTTTGGCAAGCCTTTGAGGCGGTCAGAGTGGACTGAAGGCAGGGCAGGAGGGGAGTTTCGGGAAGGCTGGAGGATTTGGGAGCTCCAGACTGCCCTGGCAAGCGGCGGCAGCGAGACACGAGGCCAAGTTTTAGTTGGCCTAGGCTCGGAAGCGCCTCACTTTGCCGGCTGAGCTCAGCTCAGCAACTCTTTATTCTTCCTCCTTTCAGAAAGTCGGGCAAAATGTCGGCGGCAGAAAGTCGGGCAAAATAAGAGTCAACAAATTCTTCATTAACTTGTCAGCAAGCTGATAGTGAAATTGGAATTCATCGCTTTCCTTTTTCAACGCGTCTTGCCAAAAGGCTGAGCGATTGAGAAGGAATGAGGAGTGAAGAGAAGTGCAGGGTGAAGGTAGGCTACTGGATGGAGTAGTCAACGCTGGCGGCGACGCAGCTGGGCTTGGAGTAGAGGTGCTAGCAGTTGAAGGTGGAGGGGAGTCAGCAGATCGTCTTGTGGCCATGGGTTTTTCCACTCATGAACCACTCCATGTCTGCGACCATAAAAAGGGGTGTGATGCACAGGAGCACATTGAGTCCCTTTTGATAGCCATTTCCGATGAGGTGTGAGGAGCAGAGTTGGGCGGAAGCTATTATCGGATATAGATAGTTACAACCGGAAGAGGGCCGGAAGTTAGTAGGAAGCAGTAGAGGAAGGGCAGCACCATCACCTTACATTCTAACACAACTGAGGAGGTCCGGCCTTGGTAGGCCAGACCCCTCCACCACTTTACAACGGAACCATGATCTGGTACTGAATGACTCTTGAATCCGCACATATGGTACAATTAGGCACCTCTGGCCGCATCGGATCGGGCATAGTGGCCAATGGAGCCCAGGACAAACCCAGTCAACCTAGTCAACCTAGTCAACCTAGTCACCCAAGCCAACCAGGCAAACCTGGCCACCTGGTCCGACTAGTCCGTCTGGGGCGTGGGGGGGGGGGGGGGTGAGCACTTAGGCCCCCAGTGACAAAGTGACAAAGTGGGCCACATAACGTGAAATAAAAGTTTAGCCATCCGATGCCAAGCCTACCCTATAGCCTAGCTCCAGCATCCGGATCTACATTTACGTTAGGGTTACCGCTCTCCCATTTTTTTTTTTTTTTTTTATTAAAAATAGATATATTTATTATAAAATAAATTATAAAATAAGAAGTTTAAACTTACGTATATTATAATACAATCCAAAACATAAATTTTTTTAGCTCGATGCCTACCCCGCCCCTGCCCCCAGCACCTTCCAGCTCCCCGCCCTTCACCCGTCGTCTTTCCCGTTTAGCCAAGCTAGCCTTGTCTGCTGGCTCTCTCTTACGTCCACCCCCAGCCACGGACAGGAAGACTTTTAGAGGACTGATATATTAACATCCCCCCCCCCAAAGACTTCTTCCACGGATCAAGCACAGTGAAAGGTTAGCCCCTTGGATCCCGCCCTCTGGCCACATCCGAAGGGATTTAATAATTAGCGGCTGCCCACTAGTGCCCTTGCCCCTTTTTGGGAATCTCTGCTCTCCGCATTTTCCTCTTCTCAGCTGTGCCCCTAAGGGGGGGTGATGAGTATCCCCCGGACTAACAGTGCGGGTTTAAATCGGGTGGAAACGACCACTTCTAGTAGCCGTCATCCTCCTCCCCCAGCTTTATCACAAAACTCAACATCTGTTTCGCCGCGAAAACCCCCTCTACACGCTGTGGAGAGATATCTGGGAGCGACACTGCAAAACGGGCCCCCCCCCCCGGCACAGAGAGTCTCATATAGATCATCCACGTAAGGGTATCTATGCGCTGGAGGGACTTACTGACGGGGAACAACCCTTCCCCTCCTCCACGTCTTCCTCGATCCCCGCGTATATGACCACAGACCCAAAATTTTTACAACAGGAGATAGAGATCTAAAGCTACCTGTTTTTCTCCTTACTTATCCGTCTGTCCACTCAGCCCCCACTAGTTGGATGGAATGGATAGGAAGACCAAACGTATTGCTATCTCCCCCTCTACGCCTTAGCGTTTTATCCCGGACTCCCCCATGCTGCCATTATCGCCATCCAAGACTCCAAGATTATACCACAACCCTGCCTCTCGCCCTCGCACCCATCTTCCCATCATCGATTCTAGCATCTCCATCTCTCTCCTTCTCCCCTGTTCACACTGCTTTCGCCAAAGCCAAAAAATACTAAAACTCCCCTCCCTCACCTCATACCCATCATCCCCCTATTCTTAATATGCTATAATTTCCCCCATTCCCCCATCACTCTAATCATCTTTGCCTTCATGCTAGCTATCCGACTTTCTTTACAACCTACATGACATACTTGATTACTTTCTTTCCACCTCTTCCTGGCTGCCCGCAGGTGTGCTGTGGCGTTTCCCAAGCCAGTTTCGTTGACCTTGAGCCGATGCAGCGGGCAGAGCGGTGCCTGGTTCATTCTGTCTATAAACTCGCTTCCTTTTCCCTACACTTTCTCCCATCGATGCACAATGAAAGAGATCCTTGCTACGTTACTGCTGTAATTCACCACAGATTTGGTCAAAATGTAGTTGGCTCCCAAATTTTGCAGACTTTACCCATTAGTTGAAATATAATTTTTTTTAAATTTTAAGTCCAAATTTGTGTCTATTTTTTGAAAACTATCATATGTAGGTGAAATTAAACTGAGGCATATTTTTTGTAGTCAATTGCAATTAATTGCAATGTAGATATGTAGCATAGTCAGTTAAAAATTTTTTGCTGTGCATAATTTTTAAAAATGTTGCTACATTTTACTTTTTTCAGGACCTCAGATTTCAAATACACTTATTAGTATTTTTGCCAGGTGCTCTCTTATCATTAATTAATCCAGTTTTACATTGGATTGAGCATAATTTTACAGTGCACACAGTTCACAATCTAAGATATAAAACTTATATTTTTGCTAAGAAAAAATTTCATCCACTTCAGTCGCAAGTAGAATTCAAATTGAGCTAAATAAAAAAAATTCCCCTACTTCAATTGCAGGTAAAATATAGATAAGAGATAATTTTTGGGTTAGTATAACCCACTATATAATAATATCCTTCCATGACCTCGTCAACCTGCTTCCGAGAGCAAAAGAGGAGGATGGGGATTCACATGATGTTCGGACAAGACGTCACATAGTACACGCTAGCCTGTGCCACAAATCACAGCCATTCCATCTATGATGGACTCTCCGTCTTCCCCACCCCAATCGACCAACTCCTAATGGGGAGTTCAGTGCCACCGCTCGGCTCATTTCTACGAAGCCAACAACAGAAAACATTGACAGTACTCATTAGCGGCTCTGCCGTTACCGAGCTGACAGAGTAACGGAACGGGAAGGCGTCAGCGAAGAGGAGCTGTCCACCCTAAAGCCATGGAGGAAGTCACCATAAAGCACTTCCATCAGCTCAAATAAGAAAAACAGAACTATACTGCACTCTCTTCCCATTCATGGATGGCTACCACAGCAACACCATTGATCGATCTGCGCCTTTCTCCAGATAATGCTGACTGAGAACATGGAGTCATGACTGCAGTTCTATACTGGACGCCCGACACCAGCGCCCCCTCTTCTACGCAGGAACAAGTCCGGGCAACTGGTAGCTTTTCTCGCTTTCCTGTGTTGATAAAAAAGATGCAGGTTTTCATTCCTTTACCATTTCCTTTAATTTTTGAAAACTCAATGTTTACTTCCAATTTTTTTTCACCCTAAACCCAGGAAATCCGTTTTTCTCTACAAGTTTTGGTGGAAATATTAACAAAACTCACATTTTATGCTCACATTGCCCAATGGAAACAAGTCATTCTCTCGAACATAATCATATTTGGAGTCTGCAATGACACATTTAAATGGCAAGGATCGTGTATTACATTGAAATGGTAAAACAATCTATACACAATGACAACTATGCATTGGAAATATTATAAAAATATAAGTTAAGAGCAAAAATAAAATATTACTGCATTTTGACATACTCCTGGTGATGCACATAACAAACGCACAAAATGCTCTCGTGCCAATAATAAAATACATTATACGTTGATGGCAAGTAGAACGTGTACATATATGTAGACACAGTGAAAAGAATAAGCCAACCAAAAATAACTCAGCTCCCCCAGCATACCATTACAGAATTCATTAATATATTACCTGCTGAAAGCCATCCTAATGAAAAAGATAGACATACACCAGCTAAATGCCTTGTGTGATGTTTGATATTCCCGACTGGCAGCACAAAAAATCCAAGTTGACCAACCGCAAACAATGTAAGTGGTGGAAATCTGTGCATGGCTGGTGCGCAACCAAAAACTACTCCACAAAGACATGAACCAATAAATAATCGTTGTGTTCCATTTGACCCCATTAATACTGAGTCATTTTGTGCAAAATAGAAAGAACATTCCAGCAAGTAATTGGAGGGTTAATATTGTAAAGGAAAAAAGTCGGGCATCAGCATGCCTAAAGAGTGTAAACATATATTATGAATGATGTCAAAGCTGTCAAAGAACGGACATTGAAAAGAGACTCAAAAGTCAATTTTCAATTCCTTGCAGCATAGTTGCAGGTGCTGCCGTATCAAAGTTCACGAGGCCGGCTCTGGCTGAGTGAAGTTCTGGAGCTGCAGGTTGTCCTGTCTGGCAGCGAAGCAAAGGCCGGCATTGCAGGCTGGTCTTGATTTGCTGTCCTGTCTTGGTAGATCAGTGACTGGAGCTTTTGACTTGGGCGCTGGTGATGAAAGGCGGCAAAGTCAAAGGCTGGAAGTTGTTGCGGAAGCAGAAGTTGGCAGAAGTTGTGCTGGGCATTGTAGTTGCATTGTAGAGGTGGTCGGTCGAAGGGTACAGCTTAGCAAACCAAGCTCTCTGTACCTAACGCTGTGGTGATATGCAGCAGTAACGTAGCAAGATTCTCTTTCATTGTGCACCAAAAGGGTTAAGAGAAGGAGACAGGACCGGGCATAATAGAGCAACTGATTCTGGTCTCCCTTCTGCCCGCCTCATCAACGTCAAGGTTGTTGAAACCGGCTTGGGAAACGCCACAGTTAGCCTGTCCATTTTACAACTGTGAAATCTTTAGAAACTGCATGGTTTTGATTTCACAATAGGGTTCATTGCGCCTGCTGACACAGAGCACAGGCACTACATAGACGCAATCGAAACGTTTTGAAGAGGTTGGCAGTAACGTGCAGTAGAGGGAGTAGGCGACGGTGATGGCCGCGAGCAAGAATCTCTTCGAGGGTGCCATCACGGTGGATGCCAAAGTCGCCATCAAGCCACCCACTTTTGAATCCAAGGTGAGTCTCTGTTCTTTCACGTTTTCCGCACCATTGTGCGCTTCTTTACGCACTGCACTTCTTTAATCAAGTGACAATTACTTGCCAATTACTTGCCAATTGCTTTACTTTTTGCCACTTCTACTTGCCAATCGATAAAAAACCAAAATGTTGCCTGGGCTCACGATTGCATATGCAGAAATGAGCCAGCTTACGAGTGCATATGCAGAGATGAGCCAGCTCCCGCCTGCATATGCAGGCGTGAGCAATTACTTCGGGCCAGTGGCCGAGTGGTCTAAATGCTCATTTCTGCATATGCACCGATGAGCTGGCTCATCTCTGCATGGTGCAGCTCGGGGCTGCATACCCTCTGGCTATGCAGCTCGGAGCTGCATACCCTCTGGCTATGCAGCTCGGAGCTGCATACCCTCTGGCTATGCAGCTCGGAGATGCATACCTGTGCAGCTCGGAGCTGCATGCTGCTCATCTCTGCATACAACACCGGCCTGCTGATCTCCACCACCCCCGGGTACCTCGTCCAGCGCCACAACCTCGTACACCCCCCTCTTCTCTCTCTCTCTCTCTCTCTTCAGGCTTGAGGGGAATGATTCAGCCCCCACAGCCCCTCTCCAGATGATGCCCCCTCAGCAACTCTCCCCCAAGCCATTACCCACAAGGACGACCCGTGGACGCCCTACCAAGAAGCGCACGGCAAAGGAAATTGAGGCCAGTATTGAGGATGCTGTTAATAATGTGTTGCGGGGTGCGGAGTAAGCCCAATTGCATTTATTCACCCGACTGCCCTATTGCACAATTTATCACCCTACTGCCTTATTGCACATGATATCATTCACTCAATATTTTGCTGAAGTGTTTCACATATTGCTGGTTTATTGCACAATATAGCGTCATTTGTTGTTTGTATTTTGCTGCAGTTTTACGAGATTCTCTTTAGTTGGTCACCGAGCAGGGAAAAGGAAGGGACGACAGGAGGGGGTTATAGACAAGACTGAACTGAACTCTCTTCCGCCCGCACCATCAACTCAAGGTCGACGAAACCGGCTTAGGAAACGCCACAGTGCTCCCGCGGGCAACGAGGAAAGGGATCACACCAATCATCTAGAGCAGGCAGAGGAACGGGACCTCGGATTTAAGCTACACGCAGTACGACAACTAAGAAGGTTAGGATGGGAATCATCGCCCATTCAGGACAGTAGTGGGATAGGTTCAGGGCTGTCGAAGGTGAGTATCAGCAAGGACCAACATCTTTGTCGGTCAGCAGAGCAGTGCAGATGAAGGAGGACATAGAAGCCAGCCATGCAGGAGTTGGTGCTAATTGAGGTGGCCACTGTCACGGAGTCGGAACTTTCGTCTAGGCTCGCAGCCTTGGATAATATTGTGGATGCAGCAGAAAGTCTGGGTTAGAGCGCAGAAGCAGAGGTGGGCGGAGCTGGACATCTCAATCTCCATCCCATCCGAACTCGCGGGAGCTGACAATGAAGGCCAGGTTTAAGGAGGGCATGGAGCAGATAAGTGGGTCAATCCAGGCCAGCGGATCCCACCCAGCATCACTACTCCCGTCTTCGTGCCTTGCTTCTAAATTCCTGTCCAGCCTCTCCAGGCTTCGAGACATAAGAGGAGGTGGCAGGATGCTCCTACTCTCACAAGCCGACCAGTATCTTGAGACTGTAGAGAGATGGAGAGACTATTGTAGATGAGGTTGAGGTTGATCAGGTCTAGTTGAAGGGCCAGAGGTTGGCGACTACCAAGAGGCAGTAGTCAAATGGACTTAACCAGCACAAGGAACCGGGCAGTATGTCATGGTCCAGGATCTGGATGACATTCCCGTTCAGGTTCCGTGAGATCTATTAAGGCAGGGCGGCAGCTGGCTTTCCATCAGACTTTGGCCCAAGCTCAGCTCTTGCAGGTGGTAGAGCTGTTGAAGGTGGAGCCATCGATGGTGACAAAGTGGTTACTGGCCAGCAGCAGTTGATCCAAGACCCTTGGACCCTGCCCGGAAATCAGATCCAGTTGGGGAGCTAATCCCTGCTCCGGCTCTGGTGGAGGCATTTACTGGTGGGTAGGCTCGTAAAACAGGCCCTCCTCTAACGCCTTGATGGTGTTCTGCAGCAGATGCGGGCAATCGTGGAGACTGTGCCGGAGAGCTTGCAATGGGAGGGCTGCTAGGTGTCGGGCTTTTTAACTCAAATTGGTTTATAATTTAAATCTAAATTTATCACGATTTTGTCACACCTTGTCTAGTTCTTTTTGATGATTGACAATTCATAAGTGGCTCATGCTGTAGCATTTTTAGTCTTGTATAAGTATATATGCGGAAAGACGGATGCAAAAATAGGGTACCTGCCACTTCGGGCAGGGCGCCCGAGTGCCTCCGGCCTCAGTAAACTCTGATCGCAACATGTACTATGTTAGATCAGTCTTTGCAGTTACCTCAGCCCACAACATGCACAACGTGAGAGCAATCTTTGCAGTCGGCTCTGCCCAAAACACGCACTACGTGAGAGCAGTCTGTGCAGTACACTCTTCCCACATCATGCATTAATTGAGAGCAGATTTTGCAGTTGGCTCTGTATACAACGTGCACTATGTGAGGGCAGTATTTGCAGTCGGTGATGCCCACAACATGTACTTTGTGAGAGCAGTCTTTGCTGTCAGCTCCGCCCATAACATGCATATGTAAGAACAGTCTGTGAAGTACACTAGTATAACATGGAGTTCATTCGCACAATGTGGTTGAACCCAATAGGTGCATTTTTGTGTGTATTCAATGCCATTCAAAAGGTAATTCCATGGCGTAAATGATAGTACACAGCATAAGACTCATTTCAAAATGCCAGAGGCCCGAAATTAAGGTCAAAATGGAAGAAATTCGGGAAAAACTCGTGTGACAGTTCCACCACTTTTTCTCAGGTTTCAAAACTTAGAGTTACATTCACTTAGGTTTCACTTAGGGTTTCAACCATAGAGTTACATACTATGGCGCAAAGCGTTACCGCGAAGCTTAATACCCCACAATCTCTAAGGCAACTCAGCTGCTTACAATGTTAAGTATTCATGGTGTCTTTTTTGCATAGAAGTGACCATCTGTTAAATATTTAATAAAATGTAGCACATATTCAAAATGTGAAATTAAATGGTTTAGCATGGGCTTGAACTATGCCAGTAAGATTGATGGTACATATGATTCGGCACCAGTTTCGTTCATCCAGATATTCCTAAAATATAATTACTTTTCAGGAAAAAAAGCTTGTTAATATCCATTGAGAATTCGTCATTTCCCTTTATGACCCATTTTTCAACATTTCTACACAAAAAGGTAAAGTTTCAAATGGTCCGGGACCGGTTCCACCCCTCCAGATCTTCGTAAAATTTTATTACCTTTCAGGAAAAAAAGTTTGTCAATATCAGTTGAGAATTCGCCTGTGGACAGCATTTTCAGATACATATATATGCCCCCATATATATGCACAAAAGTTTAGTAACCTCTATAGTCCGCTGAGTGGCTCTTTGAGTCACTTCTCGGTCAAACATTACTCTGAACCTCAAAAAGTTCATGTTATTTATGAGTAATAAGCTTTTTCCATTGTGGATTCAAAGCATGCATCTAGCGAATGCATAACGCCTTCACAATACAATCAAAACATTGGTTTTGATTAAATAAATAGTCAAGTAAATAAGTAAATACTTATCAATAGTCTGAGCCAAAAGAAAAATAATCCAACTGTATGAGCTCAGATTTCAAAGGGACATCCTTAATCACTATCCAAACAACTATAAACAAGGTATTATCGGCTATTGCCAATAGATGCGCAGCCATGTTCAACTTGTTAAGCAATGAAATATATAATCACCAAGTCGGCTCAAGAAATAATAAATTGACAATCAAATGTAGATGGCAACAAATAGGTCTAGGTATATTTTTGGTTTCTGAGTCATTTAAATGATAAACAATAATCTAAATAATAATAAATAATTAATAAAAGTAAAATGCAAGTTTTCAAAAAAATTTTGAATTTCGAGGTCTCAATTTTCGAGGTTTTTTGACTATAAATCAAGAAATTCACAAAATTGCGCCAAGTGCACAAAAACGTCCCGAGCCACCACCTAGACGGACTTCCATGCAAAATTCCAGCCAATTTCATTGAAAAACCGAGGAGTATGGGCTGCGGTACCATATATATATATACTTTTTAGGGTAGAAAGGCTTGAAAATGGCAATATACTGTTTTTGCGCTGTAGCTCCTGTAATCTTGAGAATTGTACAAAAGACTTGAGTTTTTTTGTTCACAAGTTGTATATAACGATTCCAAATCTGTGCTTACTTTTGAAAATTGTTTAGAAACCACAGACTTGCCCTCTTGAGTGACAAACTTTCACGCATGACAATAGCAACAATAATTAGTAGTAGCTGAACGGCTGATACTTGCACAGAAAACTTGAGTTTTTTTGTTCACAAGTCGTATATAACGATTCCAAATCTGTGCTTACTCTTTGAAAATTGTTGACAAACCACAGACTTGCCCTCTTGAGTGACAAACTTTCACGCATGACAATAGCATCAATAATTAGTAGCAGCTGAACGGCTGATAATTCACAGAAGACTTGAGTTTTTTTTGTTCACAAGTCGTATGTTGAACAATTCCAAATCTGTGCTTACTTTTGAAAATGGTTGAGAAACCAAAGACTTGCCCTCTTCGGTGACAAAACTTCACACGTGACAAATATCATAATTAGTAGCAGTTGAACGGCTGATAATTGCACAAAAGACTTGAGATTTTTTGTTCACAAGTTGTATATAACGATTCCAAATCTGTGCTTACTTTTTGAAAATTGATTAAAACACAGAATTTTCTTGAGTGCAATGTTCACCCTCACAGCAGAAATTTTCCTTAATTTTTGGATTTTGCTACATGTGAAGGTGTAAGCGCTCCGCGGTCACCTATTGCGCTTTGCGCCATATACTTGTTCAGGATAGTCGTCAGTGGAAATATGATAGGAAACTCTTGATTGCATACTTGTTATTGAATTATATTTCTTGTGAAAATATATTTTGTTTAGGTTTTGATAGTTCAGGCAGTATATGCTTTGGGCATTACAGGGCGTCTCGTCCTATTCTTGTCACTTGTTCAAATGTCCATTGCGAGTGTTTAAAGTCATCGTTTGACTTCTTCTATGGCAAAACCTTGTATCATGAGTCATGAATTAAAACATTTCTGTTAAAAGGACAAAACTTGATTTCAATCTGACCCAGAAATCGATATTTTACAGTAATGAGTTAGCCAAATCGTTGTATCAAAACTTTGTATAATGTTTACGGGGGGAAGTTTATTTTCATGCATAAATTAATTTCTCCACCCCACTTGCAGCTACAGAATTGTTTTTTTTGCATAAAGTAGATCCTAAATTTGCTAAGAAAGTTGAAAGATGACGTTTAATTAATATAACAGGTGGAGATACATGGTCATTTTAACAAAGCCACTCTAAAAACAGGGCTGGCTGGCAAGCTCTTCTTCTTAGGCCCCTTAATTTCTTAATCGCCTGGCTTCAACCCAGCAGTCGCTCCTACCTGGCCTGACAAAACCTTCACTGTTCTACGCTGGCCCCGTCAGTTTACCAAATCCTTTTCGGATTTGTGTAAACTTGAAAACATCACCGCTGGAGTTTGAAAATTGGCCATTGTCAATTTTCAAAACTCATGGCTGCCAGCTGCCATCTGCGCTAGCCATCGCCCATTTACCAAATCCCTTTCGGATTCTGTAAATTGCTAGAGCATTGCTGGAGAAAGGACCTGACCAATCCCGAATTGGCCGCTGCCTTTCGCTGCCTCCAATCAAGTCTCTACCGAATCTTAAGAGTTTGCAAAGACTTGAACAACTGCAAAAACCTAGCAACTAAACCGCTTCTGCATCGGCCTCTTCAACTCCCTGGTCACCAGCCGCGTCAGCAAGTGCTGCTTCCTGGACGCCGTCTACGGGGACATCCGGAACTTCCCGACCATCTAGGCCTCAGGCCTGCTCGCCATTGGCTAGAAGGACTACTCCGTGGCCACCGTCAACTGCGAGCGCTACGCCTCCAAGGCCTTCAGCCACTGCGTTCGCTCCGCTATTTACACCGGCCACCAGGACTCCAACAAGGACTCTTGACCACCGCCTTCTACCAACTTCTGAAAACAGCGCCACTTCCTGAACTACTAGTGCTGCTTTCAGTATGGCTTCATGGACGGCAACAACTGCAGTCAAGGACTGCAGCAAGTTCAGCATCATGGACAGCGTCCGCTGCGGCTTCTGCCACTTCTCGCCCGCCTTCAGCAACATACAGCTGGCCTCCATGGCTCCGCTCTGATCTAGTCTGCTGCTGCTTCTAGCCCTCGCTTTTCAGCTCCGGCATGAAGCAGAACAAGTTCAGAATCATCGCCGTCTTTGACCTCTGCCATTGCATGAAAGCATACAGCTTCATGAAGCCCGGCCTGACAAGAGTCATCCCTTCCCAGCCCAAGCATTGGCAACCAACCCGCTTCCCTCATACCCTCCCCCAACAGTATGAAGTCGGTGGTGTACTTGGCCCACAGGAACCTGGACGGCTTCCTGATCAGCTTCCACCTGCACACCGACGAATTGTTCAAACACAGCCAATTCGTCGCCCGCACAGACTTTGCACTATCTACTTAGATATGCAAACCTGGACATCGCTTCTTTTGACACATTTGGCCTATTAGGAGCTCAGCTATGGCCTGAAGTCTACGCAAACTCCTCCTAGGCCTTTTCTGAGCGGCCAACTTGGGATGCCCCAACTGCGCTTTACGATTAACCTTGGCAACTAAATCGCCACCCAGCCTACCAAGTCTCACCGCCCCTGTCATTCCAAGCTGCGTCAATCTGACCTGGTTGTCATCCCGAGCTGCATTCTTCTCTGTGCAGCCGTCAACCCGAGTCACTCATGCAACTGTCATCCCAAGCTGCGTTCAAATCGTCCCAGCTGTCATCCCGAGCTGCATCATTTTCTCGCAGCCTTCAAACCACAGTCACCTGTGCCGCTGTCATCCTGAGCTGCATACTCAATGACCCGGCTGTCATCCCGAGCTGCGTTCTTTCATCGCAGCCATTAACCCAAACAACCTGCCCATCGTCGTCAGAAGCAAGGAGAAAGTACATTTTCTCACACCACCCACTCTTCAATCACACTGCCCTGCAAAGGCCCCCCCCCTACTCATCGATGCCAATGACTGGAACTTTGCGCGGCCGCAGGCCATCTGCCCCCTCCTCGCCCCCCTGCTTCAGCTTGCACCAGGCGTCACGCCGCCCCACAACCCCCGCCCCCCACCCCCCCCCCCCCCCCCCCCCGCCCCCCACCTGCAGCCTAAACACTTGGCCAGGCACTCCAGGCCCACCCCCTGGTGCCTTTAATGGGCCGGCAAGAATCAGCCTGTTGCGAATCTGCACCTACAAGCACACCAGGCTGGACAGCTTAAAGACCCATGACCTCTCCAGCCAGCCCCGCTTGGTTAATGGTTAATGGACGCCAACAGTCCCCTGCAAGTTCCTACCTCTTTTCATCCTCTAAGAGGCCTGAAAGAGCAGCATCGATTTGGCTTTTCGAATAGCACCAATTTGACCAAAAACTCGCCTTGAACAGAAAGTTTAGCGAGCCCAATTGCAACATCAACGCTTCTATTATCCTCTAAGACGGATAAAAGAAGATATTCAATGAAGTTTTGGCTTCAAACACTGCGTCCTACTGAGATTTGCTGCACTTCTAGACAGAGCAAATCTTCATCGGCTGCGGCATCTGAACCTTCGCCCACAGCCTCAAGACGCCCATTGACTGCTTCTCTCATTCACACCAATTAGTTGGTCACAGAATTGATTGATGCGTCAATGTTTACTCAACGGCCTACACATGTCTTCCCTATTCAGCAGCTACGGAGGATTGGAAATGCGTGTGGCACAAGCCTACTGCTATCAGCTTTCACTTGGCCTACTTCATCAGCATCAACTGCTATGACCTTGAGTAGGCACAGGTCAACGGCCACTACAAGCTCAACCTGTCCCTGCATTCCCTCTCCAGCAGCCTTCCTCTGTGGACTCCAACTGCGGGCGGGAATCGACAAACAGCAGAACTGAGCTTCAACTGCCAAGCATTTCTTCTCTAGCAGCCTTCCTCTGTGGACTCCGACTGCAGACCTGAAAGCGGCAAAAGACACAACGCCTGTCATTAGCAGTCATCTCACAGCAGCCTTCCTCTGTGGACACTGACTGCGGAATGAACTGCAATCTCAGGCGCCAGCGGAAAGCCCCGTCTAAGAGCCAGTAGGAGCCAACAGGCAACACTTACTCGGCCTAATTGCTTCTCTCTAATGTCGCTCTTATGGGTGGGGATACAGTAGAGGTAGCAAAGGCACGCCCTGCTACACTCTGCCCGCCTTGCAGAGGAAGCGGGAGAGCAAGCAGGACTCAAAGCGCGGGACGGCCGACTTCAGAGCGGCTGTCATGTGGGGGGACCCTTTACAGCCCCCTCGTTCCTTCTCTCTTCGGAGGCACTTCGGCTAACTCTGTAAAGGCAGCCTGAAGGCCTTTTGCCACCTCGCGCCATCAACGGATGGGAGGAGGATGCAGAGGCAAGCGATAAACATAAAACACATTGTTTACAGTCGTGCACAGAATGATTGTATTTATTAGGGTTACTACAGTAAATGGATAAAGTAAATTCATTTAATTACATATAAAGGTCAAAAAATATAGAAAATTGAATATTACAAAACAGTAAATAACCATTTGAAGTATAAATTGATCACAACTGAATGAAGTCGAAACAACAATCAATAGCTAGAGACTGAAAGCCTGCATTTTCTCTGATGCCCAAAAGGACAGCTTGGCATACGTTTGTTTTCGACAGTCCGTTTCAATTCAACACATTTTTTCAAATCAATACATTGTTCTTGATTTGTTGACTTGTCGACTTGACTTGACCTGTTGACTTGACATTCAGCAAGCCTGGTAAGAAGATCCCATGTCACTTGTGTCTGTTGCACTAACTGATGTTTAAGCAAATTAATTTCATTCTTCAATTCAACTACACGATTTGCCATTTTCATGCATTTAATTTCACCATTTTTTTCTGTCCAATTGTTTATTAGTTCTAACCTTTCACCACTGATTAGTTCAGACGAATGGACCATTTCTTTCCAAAGGACATTAAATTGGTCAAAATTGTTCACAGAGCTGCTATTTATGTGCTTTTTATCAGTCATTGATTTTGATTCTGCGGGTGCAGATTTGTTTAAATCCATGTTGCTATTTTTGCTTGAACAATCATGCACTTGCAAGCCAGTAATTATTTCAAGTAAAATATCAAATAGGTTTTCGTTATGTACTTTTGATTCGCAAGGTTGATCATTCAACATGGACCAGAGCAATTTTGTGGCATTTTTAATTTCGTTGATAATTTCCATCTCCAGTTTAGAAAATACATGTAAATCAGACATTTTACTTTTTAGTTATGTTTTCTAACATTACCGATGTTTAAAAAGAAGCAATGTTTAAATTCATTATAAGAGGGTTTAAAATATGTTCATATGAAAGATATTGACATCAATAAAGATAATTGCATTTGCGTAATTGGAGTATCAGCACCAGTTGCAGATTACGCGGATGCTGGCTCACAGTGGAATCACCTTGGGCAATATAAGATACCAGATCAAGCAATTTAGGCATGTGGGCAGTGATCAGCATTACAGCATATCATTCCATTTCACTTCTAAGACGGAAAAAATGCTCATGGATTTTTTGGTATTTATCTGGTGGACCGTACAAAAGTTGAAAAAATTTGAACCTCAATATCTTTGGTATCAAATAAGATTAATGCTTTAAACGTAATTGCAGTATATCCTTAACCTTCCTAAAAGATCAAAAACTATCAATTTAGGTTTTTTGACCGCGGAGCGGCCCGAAGGGTATATATATATATACAGGGTGTTCAGGATACCAGGAAGCGCCTGTCTTTGGAGGGCTATAAAATGGTTTCTATTGTCTCTGGGAATCTCATTCCAATGAGAGCATAAAATTTGAAATTTTGTTAATATTTTCACAAAAGAATGAAGAGAAAACCAAAAAATGGGCTCACACAAGAGTTTGGGAGATTTGGATTACCAAAAATGGTGCTGTCAAAAATGAATGGAACTGATTGGGAGAAGCTGGGCCGCTTGAGGCAGCAAGTCAGCGTGGCAGCCCGGCGCTGCTCTCCCTTTTCAAGAGGACGCCGGGACAAGGTGGTCATTTGGCAAGCGCTCTTGGTTCCCCTGTGTTGGAGAGGAGGAGCAGCGCCTGGTTGTGCGACCAGCGGCCCACTTAATCAGTTCCGTCCATTTTTGACAGCACCTTTTGGTTTTCTAAACTCTGGTGTGAGCCCCATTTTGGTTTTTTATTCTTCATGGTGAGACTCTGGCCTTCAGCTTTCACAGTTGCTTGGCCACCTCCTCCTCGGTGATGAGGTCCAGTACTTCTGGGGCTCCTTGTACTCTCTCTTGATTTCATCTTCTGGCTTGTGCTTGGCAGCGAAAGCTTGTGCCAGGGCCCCAGCCTTGTCATTGACAAGGACCTGGCCCTTGTGGAGGATGGCTGGGAGAGGAGGCCGGCTTGAGGCTTGAGAGGAGGCCGGCTTTCATGAGACAGTCTTCGTGGCAGGGAGTTAAGACTTCCTTCTTCCTCGGCCTGGCTGATCTGACCGAGGACATGCTCCTTCTTGGAATGTGCAATGGCGTCTTCTTCTTTGCCTTCGCCACGATGTATCCTCTTTTGAGGCGTTTGTCCTAAGGATCCTGTTTATGCTGCCGCCAGGCCTTATCTGCAGCTTTTGATAGCTGGAGACAGGCATGCGTGATGTAGGGCTGCTTCTTGGGGCGGATGAGCTTGATCAGTGCGCAGGACAGCGGCTTGAAGTGATGCATGAAATCTTCCTTCCAATGCATCCAGAAGGTCATCGGGGTATCCATGGGCTGGTAGGTGGGAAGAGAGCACGCGCCATCCCCCTTCTTCATCCCTGAGGAGCTCTTGGTTAGCTGTCTCCCAGCAGGCCTTGTGCCACAGCCACCGAGCTGCTGGCAGCGTTCTTCTGGCTCTTCTTTCTGGCACTTCGACTGCAAAGAGGATCGTGGCATGGCCTTGGGTGTTCTTTTCTATTGATGCTTTCTGGATGTAGGAAGTGGTGAGTTGGACTCCTCTTCTCCACGTGTAGTTGATGGCTCTGCTTCCATGTGTTGGCTTCTGGCTTCCTGGCAGCGGTTCTAGACCAAAGCTGTGGAGCATGGCCTGGAGTTGAATTGGTATGAATTTGCCTGGTATGAATTTGCCAGATCCTTTGGACAGAAAAAGGAAGAAGTTAGGTAGGTTAGGCTTAGGGCTAACGCAGCAGGAGAATACCCTCTGGTGGGGGTCGGGCTCAATGATGACGGGCAGGTGGGGGGCGAAAGTTCTTCCAGAACGTGCTAACTTCATACTAACTATGCCACCTAATTTTGAAAGGTGGTGAAACTCAACTGTTTGGCTGGCACAGGCGGTAGCCCACGTTCTCCCCTAGATTCACCGCATTTTCAAGTCAGGAATATCAATGCTGAGCTAGGGGAATAGCTAATCTAGCTGGTGGAAGAGAGTGAGAGGAATGGTCAACAGTTGGACTCCTCCAAGTAGGTGCAGTAGTTGTTGAACTTGTACTACAACCCGCTGTTCAAGTCCTCCTGGAACTGGTTATTTTTGTCCTTGATGCTGCAATTTCGATGGCTTGCCAATTGAATTATGCGAGGTTTGGAGAAGCTAACATGATGAAGAGATTGTGGATGATCTTGCGGTAGTCGATCAGTGCAGCACAGAAGTCATTGATGTTGGCGAATGACATGCGTGTACGTGCCCTCCAGGGGGCCAGCGAGGTTGGCCATCTGGTTGGCGCTTGCGAACATTTTTCAACGTGCTTCAATTGCCATACTCGTTGTATTCGCAATCGCCCTAAATTTTGTGTGGGCAAAAACTGCTCTAGGATTATGAAAAAAGATTCTGCCGTCAACAACATGATCATTAAATATGTTCCTAGTATAATGTAAGTCATGTTTGTGAAACATCCGCCGGAAAAGTATGCTTTAATTGCATGGCCTATGTCGGGTTCAGATTTATGACTTCCTAGAGGCCACGATGGGTCTGGCATAACCAAATTGGCTAGAATTTATTTGCATGAGATCAAATGTCATTTCTGAAACTTTACTTGCCTGAGTTTGTTTGGGGCGCACTACGCTCAAGAAGTGGCGGGAGGAAAGTGTGCCTAGCACGAATACGCTGACTAAAACAGGCTCTGCAGGTTTGCAATATGGAAACGAAGGCTTGGGAGGGCATGCATATCCCCTCTAGACTATGCAAAAAGGATGGGGATGTGACTTAGGTCAGCTTCTCACCGTTGTTCTTGCATGGAAAGCCAATCAGCATCGATTGGGTTTCCTTCGCGCGGCTACCTTTCCTATGCTAATCTTCTCGCAGCGTCAGTTCTAGCTGTTAAGTGTACTAAGTTTTCATTTCATGTGGTGTTGTTTGCTGCAGGAAGAATAATCTCTTGCGAAACTCATTAAATGCAATATGCTCTGAGCTGAACGGTTTTTCAAGTGGAAATGGGTGTGAAAAGCTCAGACGCGAAGAAAAATGCAATAGCTTTTTTCAAATTCAGCCGTTGAGATTATCTTATGTCAGCTAACTATGTGCTGCGCCCTTAAACGATGTTTCGTTTTTGTCCTAAGATCTACACGTCTTTACAATTGGGTAATGGATGTAGCTTGAGATAAGCAAATATTTACACTAGCAGATTCTTTTAATTAAAGATAAAAAGTGACAAGTGAAAAGTTATCCCTTATTTGCAAAGGAAAGCGAACATTCCCAAAGCAAAGCATCAGCAATGTCCCTTTATGAGCCCCAAAAAGAATTCACTCCTGTCCGAACGTTTTGAAGAGGATCTTTCCCTGGCGCATGTTATTGTTGTACATGGCCTTTTTGTGGTTGTAGCTGCTGATGGCCTGCTGGACCTTCGCCTATAGCTTATGTCAATCAGATTCAATTTGCTCATCAGCAGTAGCCTTTGAAGCTACCCACAACAGCAAAAGAAGATAGGAGTCTAGCCCTCCATGGGCAATGTCTTCCACGATGCCGGTCCTCTGACCTTGAACACCACATTGCGGCAGTGTTCCAGCCACTCGATGAGGCCTTTTTCTCTCATCATTTCGGCGCTCAGGCCTCCTCCTCCCCAACCTGCACTGACAGTTTCCATCAGCTTTTTAAAGCTGTTGGCTTGGGAACTAAGCAAAAATGCTTGCCTTGGAGTTCATGGAGGTAGTTGTTGAAGTGGTTGAAGTTGACTTTGTCCTCCCAGTCAACTTTGAAGGCGGCGTTCTTGTTGTGCACCCTAAACTGGCCTGATTAAGGCTAACAATGAATCCAAGGTTGCTGGGGTGGGATAAACCGGTTAGCGAGGTTGAAGATGTAGTAGCAGTAGTTGTCGAGGTCCACCTTGAACTCCGGCCAGTTCCTGTAGATGAGGCGGGTGCCGGAGGGAGGCGTTCCTTCCGCTGGAATGAATAGGAGGATAGAGCTCATCCCCTTCTTATTCAGCCAGTTGGGGCACTGCTTCAGGCACATCCTCTCCCATTGCTTCTGATTTAGTTTTGGGCTTGGAGAAAGGGAAACTGAGGCCTAAATGGGTGTTGCTGATTGACTTACTGGGGTGAATTTATCACTTCATGTCCCCTATGAAACATCACTTAGTCGGGATCAGGACTCAGTGGTGTGTTCTAAGCGAAGTAGCTTGACTAGCATCTTTGAAAGGATCGGAAAACAGCACTCACTCATCTGATGGACAACGGTCAATTGAGGGTGAGAAGGATTGGGCTTTCTTGTTCAGAGGGTGAAACTTCTGCAGGGCAGGGAGTCTGCCTTGATGTGCGGGAGAGGGCAGGCTTGGAGCACTGCTGGGGAAAGTTGAGCTGTGTGGTGTGGCAATGCCTCAGCTCCTTCCTTCCACGACCTTGCTGAGGCCTCCTCCCAGACAAAGCATGTTCTATCCCTTTCCCAATGATTTCTTCCGCAACTGCTCCATTTCCATGGCTATGATTTGATCAGCGAAAGAAATTTTATAACTTGAGCAAAAAAGCGTTATTTGTAAACATCTGTCATATTATGTTTTAATATTATCCAAAAATACTGTAAGTGCTGCATTTTTTAAAACAGTTCCCAGTAAGAATGGAACATAAATACCAATGAGCATGTACGGGTACTGCAAGAATTTTCACAGCAAACTTATTTTCCTGCAGGATACTAGAATATGATTGTTTAATTAGTTCCAGTTCATTAACATCCAATGTCAAAAGCCCAATGTTTAAACCACTGACAATGGCACTGAGCATAATGCAAATTATTGCAATAACATTTTCAGCCAAAAGCCCCCATGCTCCTGAAAACCGTCGCAAAGAGGCTTTAAAATGACAGTTTTATTGGAACCACATATTTCTGAATTACCTAGTTGTCTTTCGTGCAACAAACAGGCTGTACCTTCCTGGCTGATCATAAGGCATTGCTTTACCCTTCCATTCTTGTCAATACATTCGTGTTATCAGTGAGGCACACTGTCATACATTTCTCAGCTGTGGCTGGTAAATTTATTAGAACCTTACTTGATCCAATAACATTTCCACTATTATCGCAAGCCTGTTGAAAGAAAAAAAACCATTGCTTTGTGTTAGATTGTATATGCCCAAAATGAACCTATTTGAATGGAAAGGAGGGAGGAGTATTAATAAATGCAGCATAGTCGTGGATGTCGATGAAGCGATTGAAGTTGGCGAGGATGCTGTGCTTGTACATGTGGATGGACTGCCAGTTGTATGGCCTCGTGTTCAGCTGGAGCAACCTCGGCAACTTAAAGCATTATGTCCAGATTGCAGAAATAATAAAATGATGCAGTTAATTAATTGTCATAAATCATGTGTTTTTACCTTGTATGAATGCTTAACAAATATATGTTATGCTAAACAAAACAATTATTCTCATTTCTAGAATCAATGACATGGATGATACACATCATTTAATTGTACAGTGGTCTCTAAGCAAAATAGTTGGCAGTGTTAGTGGATCTGCTGTAATTATAGCATGTATTGCAGTGATTACCTATATACTCCGGTACCAGTTCTACCCTGCCAAGACACAAGCGGCACATTTTAACTTCCCTGAAATAAAGGTTTTCAAAATCCGTTTAGAATTCGCAGGGCCCCGGCCATTCCAGATACCTAACCATATATAAATAAACAGACAAAGTGTCAATCATATGTATAGACCGCAAAAGAGGCCCTTCAGACCCGTCTCACAGTCAAAAATTCACAGATCGATGACATTTAATCCGTTTGGCACAAACGTTAAACACAATGTAGTGGACATTACGATGCAACATGTCACGAATTTTGTCAATAATTTAGAGTAGCTCTAGAGATACGACCTCTATATTGGCCTATATTGACTGTTTCGCATAAATCACCCTCCCCAACAGTATGCGGATATGATGACAAATGTGACTCATCTGTAAATACCGATCCGTGGTCATAAAAAATTATGATAAACTGCCGTTTTATCGATGATAATGGTTTATGGATTGTGCTTACACTAAACACTGCTGTCTTGCCATAGTAAACTAACGCAAGAAGAATATTCCGTAGTGTAAGAACTGCAGAAAATGCTTAGATTAAGGGTATGAACTATTACAATGACGTCAGTTTTAAATGATGAATCCACTGAACTTTGTATCAGGTTTTTTATATTTACAGGTAATTTACATGCATAATTAAACGATGCTGCATCTACCAACAATTCAGAACCTATGCTTACATAAGAACTTGGTTGAGAAACCAGAATTATCCTATTTGAGTGACAAACTTTCATACATGTAAATATTAATTCTAGTCCGTTTGTTCCGAAGTCACCTATTGGGCGTTGCGCCATTAAACCTTTATTGACTAAGCGAAAGTTAAAATGCTTTATAAATATGAAATAAATTATTTAATAAATAGACACAAAAACTAAATTTACGGCAATTAACAAAATCAATAATTTCTAAAAGGGTGTTTGATTGAGAGGAGATTCTTTATCCTGTTGATACAGAAGCATAGGTTTGTTTGTAAGTCCAACGATGACTTCAGGGTCATCCTTTTCAATACTCGTATATGACCGAAAGAAATCCTTAGACCCTGAGTTTAAATCCGATGCATATGTGCTTAATGTGCTCATTGATTTTTGTTTAATAGCATCAATCTGCAACTTTGATACTATGCACCACAGTTTGAGGTTATTTTCCTGTGCCAGTTGTTTTATGCCTTCCAATTCAAACTTGTTATTTGCCAAAGATGGGTGAAATTGAACATATTGAAACACAAATATTTCTGCATCAATAATGTCAGCAAATATTCCTTTTATCCAGGACATGATCACTGTGAATTGTTTAGTGCTGATTATTTGACATTTTTGTAATAGCTTTATAAATATACTTTGTGGTAACATAAGAAATAATTTTGAAGCACTTGGAATTACATCTATGTTGGTTGCTATTGTGTTCAAAAGAGTTGTTAGTGCATACATTGAACATGAGAAGCGTAATGATAACCATAATAAGTATAGCAATGTTTCACCAAAATCATTATTATGATAAGTCTTTGAGCATAAATTCACTATAAAACTTTCTAGTGCAGACTGCAAAGTTGGCATTTCAAGAACCTTTGCAGCATTAAATATGTGGTACAAATCAGATAGCATGATAGGAATACATCCATTTTCGGCAAATATGACTGCTTTTTTCAGGCCACATATTGTGATAGTATTTGGCAAAAACATAAGATGAGTTGCCTTTGGATTATCATTGAAAAAACGCCAAACCAATTTGGAATGCACTGCTAAAACTGGCCTTGAAGTGATAAATATGTTTGATCCATCTATCTTGGGTTCTGGGCCTAAACAAATTTCAATAAGATGACCAAGTTTCCAGTGCGCGGATTTATGATTTCCACAATACTCCATTCGGGCATTTTTCGCGTGATTTACCAAGTACTGGTTGATTTGAGCCAAATGTTCAGTTTCTGCTTTGCAATATGCAATATGCCATGCTCTAGAAGCCGGTGATTTTTCTGCAGGAGGTTCTGTCATTATCTATTAATACGAAGTTAGGCTTATTTTAATAGTTTTCTGACAATTGCTAAATTTTTGCAAATGTTGTCTTACAAAAAGGAAATAAATCAGTTCCATTCAATTTTTGACACCTCCACTTTTAGTTCCAACTTTTAAAATCATGCTGTGAGGTCTATACATGTGACTGACTTTTTGTCTATATATATATACCTATGGACAAAAAATGTGCAATTTGTAAGATCCGCGATGCAAAAAAACGGTAATGTTATTAATCTTAAAACATCATAAAAAGTTACAAAATTAGCAGTCGAAGCAATAATGCATAGTAAAACGATTCATATTTCAGCAGTAGCAACACTATCCCGGGTCATAGTTAGAGGCAGTGGATGATCCTGCAAGCCAATAATATTCCCTTGAGTTTCCTCATGCACATTAAAATGGTCTTCATTAAAAACACATTGAATAAAGGCATTATTTGGAGCAGTGTTTGATGTATGAATAGTATTGCCTTCCTTACAGATGTTGGCAACAATTGAATCAACAAGTTCATTGCTGTATGTGGAATCATAATTTTTATCAGTTTCTTCAGATTTTGTTTGACATTTGGGCCTGCCTCCTACAGATTCCTTTTGCAACTCATCTAAAGTCATGTATCCTTCCTTGTCTTTCACTGAAACCTTTGGTTCTAATGATGTGGATTTTGCAGAAAACACATTCCAATCAAATGGTGCAGGACGAGGAAGTGGAGTTTTTTCTACAACATCATCAATAGCAGCATCACTTGGAAACGTGTTGTCACTGCAGCTATTGCTCTTTTCTCTTGAGTCTTGTTCAAAATGGTCCTATGTTTTGGCATACTATTCTTTGATTTTTGATACAATTGTTTTAAAATCGACTGCTTCATCTTATTATGTCGTCTTTTTCCACAAAAGCTTAGAACAAATGGGGAACATAAAGACACAGCAAGTACAAGAGTATAAAAATGATCGTACACAATGTTCATTGGTACTTTTCAAATAAATTTTGTTACTTTAAAGATTTCTGACTTTTCACATTAATGAATATTAATTTCAAATTGTGCTGTATTCAACACGAATGATTAGAATGAGTGTCCCAGTCCATGTTGCCACAGATACACCACCATTGTTCTGCCCTCTTCTTTCACGTATTTCTAACTTGTGATGTTAGAGTTGTTCTTGCTCCAGTTTGCGTTTCTTGGAGGAGAACAATGTCTAGATTTCCCATCTCATACATCAGCCCATTGACATTCATGGTGAGAATCTTGAGCATATTTGGTTCCTTCTTCACTGGCACACACCACAACCCATTGAAGAGTGATTTGAGAAACAAGGCTTGACCTGCTTCTTTTTAGCCAATCATTTGCTGGATGAGGCTTGGGGACTGCATATTCCATCTTGGTGGCTGGAGCTGGCGCAACCGATGGAGCCGGGAGTGACTAAGGGATGGACAGCAGTGATGTCAGATGTACATGGCTTGCGGTCGCTGCGTTTCCATTTTCAGCCAAAATCGAGCTATCGAACACACTGAGCTGTCGAGTATGCTGTCTAAATCTAAAATACCAATATGCTGGGGTTTTGGTGTCAAAAAGAATTTAGCATGGCACAATATAGTATGGTGATGGCATGCTTGTTCACCACAAACTAGAGTAAGCTCATGTGGTGGGCAGTGAAGAATTACAAAATGGATAGCATGAAAAAGTAAATAATGGGCAAGAATCCATGCGTTTGGACATGGCATGCCCAGTCCCAAACACATGTTGCCTTCTTGGTTATCACTCTTCCTTAAATATTTTTGTAGCGCTGTGAGGGCAGCGGACTACAAGCAACACTGGCTTATTCCTGAGCAACTTCTAAGCGGTAAATATTGCGTTATAATTCATTTCAATTATGGGAGGATTATTTATTATTTTTGACCGCTGCTCCGCGGTCTATAGAGATGCTGGGCATGGGCGAATTCTCAACATATCTGGACATTCTTTTTTCCTAAAAGCTAAACGCTGGTACCGGATTATTAAAAACATTACTTTCTAGAGTAGGGCATTTTTTTCCCGAAAATTCCCATTTTTCTCTGTAGCATTTGAACGGCTGTCAATTGCACACAAGACTTTAGTTTTTTTTCCACAATTCTTTTGAACATGGTTGAGAATCCACAGTCTTACCCTATTGAGTGACATACTTTCATGCGCGCCATATACTTTTTTATCATATGACGAATACATTTCTATGTACGTTCTTGAAGTAAAGAAGAGGCGCTCCCAGGAGCCAGTGCAATGCTGCAGCCCTCTTCCCCCCTGTGGCTAACCTAATGAAATGTTACGAAATTCTGTTGAGCTTGATGGGATGTTAGTTGTGTCTGCAGCTTCAGTGACTTTGCCTTCATCCATATCAGCTTCCGCATCTCTGTTCTTGTCATTTGGGGTTTTGGGGAGCTCATCTTTCTCTAAACCCTCCTTCTCTCAAACTCCCCAAGGCTAAATGAACAGTGGATAAGAGAAACGTTAGCTTCTGGAGCAAGAATGCGGATATCATGTGGGTCTGCCTCTGGCTCTTTTTCCAAGATGATTTCCTCAATCTTTTCTTCTCAAATTGTTTTTTTGGAAAAATTAAACATTTAAAAAATCACAATAACACTTCTAGTTGTCAACTAGTTCAATGCAGGGGAAGTGCGGACTTTAGCTGAATTATATTTTTATGAATATCTGGAGGAAAATATCAGAACCCCGATTATTTGAAATATCACTTTATGGGTAGAAAGTTAGAAAAATGGGGTATGCTGGGAAATGGCGAACTCTAAACTGGTTTGGACAATTTTTTTTCCTGAAAGGTAATAATAGTTTAGAATGAGTAGAAACATATTATCCTTTTGATGGATTTTAATCCATTGGACTGTGAGGCACATGACTCGTCTGGAGCGCAGCCATAACAAGGCTGCGCTTGTGCCTTGCTTCTCTGCCTGAGATCACTCTCTACTCTCGCTTCCTCTTGGTAAACCTGCTGCTCCCGGCCCATGTACCCGCACCACAGACCTTACAATGGTTCCGTTTCACCAGGCCTAGCCCTCTCCCTTGCGCAGCGGCATCCAGGATAGGGTAGTGAGAGCCCCTCGCAACCTGGCTCTGCCGTGGGGATTGCAGTTAGTCCTGAGAGCTCCGAGCCAATTGAAGCTCACTCTCGCCTCCTGGCCCCCCTCATTCCGTCCCTTCCTCCCTTCTCTCCACTCCTTTCCCTCTTTCCTTGCCTCTCCTTCTGGCTGTACGCCGAAGCGAGCTGAAGTCCGCAAAGACTGAAATGCCAGGCATTGGTCCTGGAAATGATGATCCTCAGGGCCGTACGCCCGTCCAATATCACCTCATGGGGCTGAAAGCCTATGAGGGTGATGGAAATGCCACACAATGGCTGACCCGGTTTGCAGAAATTACTTAGAGGGACCTGCGCTGGATGCCTACAGAGGCTTACCAGATACCGATCAGGGAAAGAAGATCTATGACATAATAAGGGATACCTTAGTGGCGACTTTCGATAGATCCCCGGAAGTCAACAGACTGTCAGTCTGCGAAGGCATTGTCCAGCAGCCTGGGGAGAAAGTCATGCCATTCCTGGCCAGACTTCGAAAAGTTGTCGAACAGCGTTTCCCAGTCACTAATACTTTCCTGGTAGGAACGCAGGTGGTGCTGCTAACGCAATTCTTTCTGGGCGGAATCCATCATGAACTGCGGTTTGCACTGCTGAACAAAGGGCCAGCCCCGGCCACTACGGCCACTTGTGCAGTAGACACAAAAAGAAGTGAGGATCTTTTCGGTACCCAGCAATCAGTCAATCAGCTCAGTTTCGTTTTCGGTCAGCAAGAATTGGATGCTAAGCCAGAAGAAGGAGCAGAAGCCTGTGCTATGGAGCAAGGCCGAGGCCGAGGAAGAGGCCGTTGGGCCCAAAGGGGCTGGGGGCAAGGCAAGCCTGCGCCTGGAGCCATGAATCCCCAGAAATCCCGCACAATCACCCCTACAGCTGAGGCTAAAATCTGCTTCTGGTGTCATAGAAAAGGCCATTTGCCAACAAATTACTGGGCTCTAAAAGATTTCGTGACGATGGTGAAGGGCGAAACCGATGAACCTTGCACGGAATATGTGCCAAAAGTGATTTCATTCACACCCCACTTTCAAGAGCGACCGCAAATCGCTAGGGGCAGCACAAGCTCAGGTTGGCGCCTAATGACCAGAGGGCAGCAGTCAAGCAGGGGACAGCGGCCTCAAACCTCCCAACCAAGGGGAGGGGGGAATAGAGTGAGATTCCAGCGCCAGGTAAGCTACCTAATGGAAGCAGAGCCTGAGCCCGAAGAGGAGTTGGAGGAAGAAGCAGTCGGTGAAGTGATCAACCCATGGGACTGCCATGAGGATGAGGAGGATGAAGTGGAGGAGTTCCTGGAGGAGGTAGATGAATGAGGTCTAGACGCTATGAGTAGCGCACACATGCTAGCCGGCAAAGTAAGCTCTCTGTGTGTGCGTTGACATGTGGGGGGATGCTTGCAGTTCCAGATGAGTTGAGAGAGAGAAAGAGAGTCACCGGTAATTAAATAAAATAGATGCATCAAAATGACATGAAAAACTGCTAAAGCGCAAGAAAATGCCCCAATCAATATCTGTGCAAAGTTCGTAGTCTAAACAATGAATTTTCAACGTTTTCGCAGGAAAAACGCAGTCAGAAAATGAGCTGCAGAAGAAAAATTTTCAAAAAATTTTCAAAATCAAAATTAAATTACTCAAACAAGAACTCGTTATGGGTTCAGTGCTAGAAAAGCATGAAATAAGATGGCATATTATCTTGCATTGAAAACTTTCAAGCCCATTTTTTACCTTCGCATGCCGTTATCGAAAGGAATAGCTGGGTAAAGTAAACTAAGTTGCATGGCAGGAAAGGCCGCCGCAACTCATCCCCCTCACATATAAGTCTATACAAATCCTACCACTAGCCATCTCGTTGAGGTTTCATGAAATAAATTTAAGAAAACCAACTGGCGCCAGCACCAATATCAGTTCTAAAACCCAGTCAAAAAATGATCGATACGTCAAAGCAATGCGAAGTTATTGATCGGTTTTTCAAGTCACTTCTTCAGAATTCTTCAAGGAAAGTTAACTTGCGCAGCAATGCTGTTTTCTAAAGAAAATGTCATGAGTGATGTTTCATGCATACAACAAGTAAAATGGCAGCTGCGTTGCAAACAATGTAAGCCATGAATTTTCGCCAATAACAAGTTTCTCCAAAAATGGTAATAGAGGAAGAAAATATTGTATTTTCGCTAAGCTATCGCTAGTGTATAACCCAAACACTCAGGAACAGTCAGAGAAACCAGGAAGACTAAACAGTCGGCTTCTCAGCGGAGATCAAATGCCTACGTGTTGTGTCTGGTAAGCTCATTAGCGAAGCGCATAAAAGGAGCGCTGATGCTCAGTGTTCACATCCACGCTCCCTACTTCACTGGGGGACCCAAGCTCCGTTGTAGTGCCAGGATTGGTCACAGTCTAGAGCCGACCAACCCTGCGCTAACAACTGCTAGCGTCCCTCCTTCCCTTCAACTCCATCTAAAGCTCATATTATGGCACACCCCGCCCCATTGCCCCCCATGCAACCTGCCCAGGCCTTGTGGCCTGAGGCAGCCCCAGTCCTTCCCTTCACAGCGACCCTGCCCCGACTGGAGGAAACTTTCAACTTCCACATCCTCGATGCCCATCGCCCAGCAACAGCTCAAGGTTAGCAGCAAAATGAGACAGCCAGAAAAAGTGATGAAAGCAAATTGCAGACCTGGAGTTCCCGCCAGAGATGGACGGGGACGACGCCCAGAGAGTGGGCATGCGCCTGCTCTCACATGGCCTCATCTGCGGCCAGTATTTCGAGCTGGTGTCCGGCAAGGCCATCGGCTGGAACACAGCCATGACCCTCCACCACAACGATGAGGTCCGCCTTCAAGCCCTCAAGGTGTCACAGTCACTCATTTCTAGATCCTAACTATCTCTTGCTTAAAAGGCCTGTCAGCAGGCCAACATAAACCCGCTATCCGAGGAGGAAGAAGAAGGCCTCATGAAGCACTTGCGCTGCGAGAAGGCCTGTGCCAAGCGGCTGGCGTGGCACATCCAACGCCTGATGACCGGCAACCAGCTCTGGTGCCCCAACAACGCCCAGCCCATCGACATTCACGGCTCATCACTCCGCTGGCTCCTCTCCAACGTTGAGTGCATGGGCCCCAATGGACCAGTTGTTCCAACCCACCTTTCCCACTTCTGAACTGATAAAGGAGGGGTTTGCAGTTGAAACAGGCCCCTAGGCAGGCGGCGGCAACGATCGACCAATGGGGGTTCAACCCCTACGACATGGTGGACGAGAACGGGTTCACCAACTGCTTCGTGAAGCCCGTCCTCATCACCGCCAAGGTCATTGGATGTACCATCATCCAGGCCAACTTCCACCTAAAGCACAATCACATCCAGTTCTACCAGACCCAGTCCCGGGTCACGAACTTGGAGACAGGGGAGGAGGCCAAGCTGTACTATGGCAACCTCAACACCAAGATCGCCGCCCATCGCCTACTCTCAGCCATGGAGGCCGTCTATCTCACCCCCAAGGTTATTTCTTAAGCTAAAAGAAAGGATGGAAATAAATGGCAAATGGTGAGCAGGTCCTGCGCCGCATGCCATCAATGCCAGTGGTAGTGGAAGGGCAGCAGGAAGATCAGCAGGGCCAACAAGGTCCGCTCAACCCAATGCCTCTGCCCCAAGATCCAAACCAGGTTAAATTGATCAATTTCATAATTTGGCAAAAATTGAGCAGAAATAAATTTTGCAGCCAAGCGGAAGCGGCGGCATGCCGAGACTGCACTGCCGTCCTACGCCTAATCGCACAGTGATAACTAATCCAAACATGGCCCCCAATGATATGCCAAATGCAACGCCCTAAGTGCCCTAACCGTCAATTTTTCTATTTTTAATTCCTAATTCTAATTTAAACTTAAACTGAATTCATTTACCAGCCATGTATCAAAAAACAATTTGAATTGCGAGTCTAAGCAAATAAAAAATCAAACGAATAAAAATGAAAAGTATCTAACAATGCATATCTGAGCGTCCAAAGGATGTGCTACACAGCAAAGGTCAAGCTTCGTTTTCTCTGGTACGCATTCACAGCGCAAGCAAGCCGTCCAGCAAACGATTACACAGCTCGCACATCTTGAAATTTAACTTTCGTTCTTTACTATCAATTATTTCGTGTCAGATAAGAAAAGATGAACACTAGCAAAAGTTCGGAAGAGAAGCGATTGTTCAACTTCTGGAGTCCCCCACAGAGCCTAGAAAAGGTTTGGAACTAAAAACTTTCTACAAAGTTTGGTGCCCAAAAACGGAAAAAGGCTGAAATATTTAGTTTCAGAACGGCCAAAAGGAAATGCAGCCATCGACCGACGCGTGCACCGATGGCCAGGGAGGCCAGGACTCCAACTCAGACATCAAGTTCCTCGGAGAAGTATCCACGTTTGTCCTCTAAATAATGAAATGCAACGTCACTTTGTATTCTAGACCTTTTCAAGAGGACCATTCAGCTTCTCGGAGAAGCCTGATGCAAAAAAAGATTTATCAACGCTGTGACCCTCTCTATGCCGTCTGCTTATGTTTCACAGAATGGGTTTGAGGAAAGAATAATGAGAAAACATCAATAGTTGCCTCATCCAGCGCGGACGCTTAAAACACCAAATATTGTACTGGTTTTCGTAAAAACCAAAGCTAGCAACAAGACAAAGATGTTTCCGAGAGCAAATCCCAGCTTGCCAAACAGCATCTTACCCCTAGGACGCAGACGAGAAGCCTTCGCCAAAATTAGAACTGGTATTCATCGCAAAAGTATTTTGTAAACCCAAAAAAAAATAAAAAAAAAAAATATAAATAAAAATAATAATTTATCAAAAAAAATAATAAAAAGACAGAAACAACCCCAAAAAAAAAAAACCCTACCCACAAAAACAAAAAAAAACACACTACTATCAGCTATCAACATCATCAAGCTCCAGCCAAGGTTCGTTACCAATTCCATAGCCCTTGAGAAACTTACAAAATGGGATGTTTTTAAAATTAAACATATCCAAACCTCAGTTTGAAAATCTTCAATGAGTTAGAGATATCATGAATGATCATGTGCTTTTATAAAGATTAATACGTTGCCTTAAACGAACAAAAATAATATCGGCCAAAACCAAAGCGTACAATTGTAAACAATTTCTTTTATAGATAACGGGTGAATTGGCATGAATGGCAATCCCCTAAAACCCTTTTCTGATGTTTCACTAAACAAAGAAAATAGAGATTGACTTCACTTCTACAATCCACCCCGTTCAAAGCATTCTAAAAAAAAAATTCCAAGTCATACTCAATCTTAGATGAGCGAGTTCGACCCACTTCATGAGGCGGAGCCCAAGGAGCTGGAGGGTGTCCCGCCAGCTGAGGAGGCAGAAGCCGCCAAGGTCTGCGGTCAAGAGCCGGAAGGAGACGAGCAGGGCCTGGTGCTCAGCCTGCACCCGCTGCACTGCAAGACGCCGCCCCCACGGGGGATCAAGACCGAATACCACAACTGGCCCGAGCTGAAGAGGGACATCGACCTCTACAACGACTCCATCTACCTCCTCTACCTCCGGTTATTCCCTGTCCAAATGTAAACGAGGTATGGAGGATTCATTTCAGGGTGATGAAGAAAAACAATGATTTCAAGAGCGATTGGACAAAGAAGCCATCCGCCAACAATCCGGTGCCCTTCAACAGCTTCCTCAACTACCTCCACGAACTCCAAGGTAAACCTAAAACCATGCTAAATGATTGAGCAATTTCCTGATGTTTCATTCACACAATGACAGCCTTTATCCAGTCTAGTAGGTGGACAAGCTTGGTAGTTTACGAGCTTTGTGGTATTGCGAGCCCTGGTTGTGGAAATGTGACAATCAACCAGGCTCCCAATGCCGCAGCTCATGCCTATCCAAAAGTCCTTGTCCCATTTTCTCAACAAAGGTAAGTGGTTATAAAAGAAAATTAAATATTGTTACATAAACAACAACGTTAGTAGATTACAAGCTTTATGATAGTGCGAGCCCTGGTTGTAGAATTTTAAAATCATCCAGGCTCCTGCTATCATAGCTTGTGGCTACAAAATAACTCCACATCCGAATCAGAAAATATACCAAGAAACACACAATGATAGAATACAAGCTTTGTGGTAGTGAGAGCCTTGGTTGTAGAAAGATAAAAATCAACCAAGCTCCTACTGCCACAGCTTGTGTCTAATCAAAACTCACCGCCCCTCAAAAGAGGTGCAAAGTAAGTTATTGATTTACAGCAGACGAATCATTGAGAGTGAAATGAAAGCACATTTCCGTCGTCAATGTCAGGATGGCAGGCGGAAGGGCTGGGATCGGAGATGATCCGTATGAAGCCCATGCTGGACTGGCTCAGCCATTGCTGCCAGGCCGTGGAGGAGCAGTGGGAGGACAGTCACCTCCCCATCATCAAGAAGCCCTTCATCAACAAACGGACGGGGGTGCCTGAGGACGCCAGTCATGGTGGGGTTGGCCACTTATCATCCTGTGTAACCCCTTACGAACTAAGCAAAGGCGAATTTTTGCAGAAGGTTTGGGGGCGGATTGACCGCACAATCCGAGGCCTCCGCAATGAAGAGAGGCGCTACAGGGAGCACATGGAGAAAGGCAAACATCTGTACAAGATCTTCGGCAGCACCCTCAACGCCTAAACCCCCTCAACCTACTACCTCAAACTATCTTCCTTTTTCTTCGTCATTCCATAGTCCATAGTTCATTATTTGGGTTTTGCAAAGAAGTCATTGGAAAAAAGCACCAGGAAACGAAAGCCTAAACAAATAAATTAAACACTCCATGTTTTCAACAATAGTCGGCAAATTTCAACTACGCTCATCAGAGCATAAGCAATAGTTCAATGCTTCATTTTGGAGTCAAAACATCATACATCAAAGTATGTGCAAATACTGCATCAGCTTTAAGTGCTGCGCTGACTGCCAATTGACTGTGCAATGTTTCAAGTAGGATTCGTAATTCTGTGCTGAAATGCATTCACAATTGATCCAGCGTATCTCTACCCAAGCAAACAAACAATGACCCCAAAGCCAAGTAGTTGTACGCTAGCTGGTGCAAGTCAATTTGCAATCCCAGAGTCACAACGCATATAAAGTAGCGTGCCCAAGCGGCGTACCCAAGCGGTAAGTCATAGCACTTCCCGCATCAATGCAGCCTGGGAAAGGGCAAGAGGCGGAGTTAGGGGAAAAAGGGGATAGTGCCACACCCCCTCGCGCCCCGCACTTAGCATCCCATTTCCATACCTAAGCCGCAGGTACACTGCTTTACAGCCAGATCTACTCTCCCACAACACTGCTTTCCAGAGGCATCTTTTCCCCATTTAGCTTTCCTTGGGCGAAGCCTACAACAGACTTTGCCAAGTTTCAGGACTAGCTAAGAGTTATTATGTTTCAAGATGCCAATAAATATACCTTCTATGAGCATTTAGTCAATGTTGAAACTCAGCGCGGCATTATCTCACCATTGCAGACAGGTCAAACTCAGTCAAAAGAAGAGCAATGGGTGAGGTAGTGCGGAGCAAGGGAGCGGGGCGGGGAGTGCGACCCAACCCTCCACCGGAGCCCCCCCATCCCTGCGTACGTCGTCAACGACAACCACCCCAACGTCAACGGCCCGCCGTGGAGTTCGGACGACCGGGAGGACAGCCCGGCTCCCCCTCGTCCACCCCGAGTGCTCCTCCTGGACTCCTCGTCAGCACCCCTTCGCAGAGGCCAGGGAGTGGGCCGACCTGCCCAAGCTCCAGGTCTTCCTACAGCGCATCATCAACCAGCTCAACCAGATCCTCATCAGGTGAGTTTCCTGCCATTCCCAGTAAACTCAATCCTGGGCAGAGATGGTGTGGTTGAAGGCTGGCGGACACCAACAGTGCCTTCAAGTGGGACCACTGGGCGGGCTACAAGCTCCAGTGGAACAACTTCCGCACCTACCACCAGGAGACTCATGGTTCCATGACCTCATCTCACTCGAATAGTCAAAGTTGAGGCAAATTCATGCCAATATTCTTGGAGGAGAGAAAAAATGAATTTGCTCTGAAAAATAGATAAGCCAGTAACACTAGGGCAAGAAACTCATCCTATCGCCTTAGCAGACAACAACACCGAGTGGGTCCTGCGAGAGCATGCAGACCTGAGGAGCTGGGCCAAGGGGGGCTCCGACGCGGTGCTCTGCCGAGGCTTTTTCGGCCACTACATCTGGCTGACCAACCCCAGGGAGGGGGACCACGTCTACGCCGCAAAGGTGCCCAAATTTCACTTTACGTCAAGCCTTAGAATGCCAAGTCTTTATGCTGATGTTTCATGAAGCAGTTAAAAGCCATATTATACTAAACCTAACTAATAGAAGTCTCGCTCTACGTGGAAACAGAAAAATCAACTCCTGCAATACCAAAAGGTTGCAGGAGCTCTGGAAGAACCTAGCCTGGGTGGAGCGCAACCTCGGCACCCAGATTGAGCTATACGAGGAGCACATGAACGAGTTCAGGGTGCTCTGGCATTGCGTGGGGCACCGTGAGCGCATGTAGGAAAAATGCTTTTTTAAAAACAATCAAAGAAATTTTTCTAAAAAATCTTTCCATTATAACTAAAATGAAAATTATCAAAATTCAAAATAAATTTTTAGCAACGGAAAAAAGCATTTCTCCATTTTTTCATCATTGCTTTTTCGCCCATAAACGGCACTTCACTGTCAACATTTTTGGTTTCCTCACCAATTGCTTGTCTGCGAAAGAAACATATGTAACTGATCAAACTTTTCAGAGATAACAGCATTCAAAACCGTTTAACACTAGCCCTAGAAGGAAAACCAGCCAACTGATGTTTCGAATGCAATGTAATTACAAAGCACGCATCACAATCCATTGATATGTTAGCAAGATCACGGTAACCGAAAACTTCGTCGAATCACTCATTCATTCACATCTGGTTTTCAGCGGTCCCAAAAGGCTCGAACGGGAAGCCAGGAAAGGCCATGCAAAAAAAGGGGCCATTAAGGTGATTCAAAACACCTGGGAGCGTCCTTGAGGGCATGAAGGGCCCAGAAAAACCTTCAGCCAGGGCCCACACCCAAGGCAAAGGATGCCCTCAAATCATAACTTTCACAGCAGATTGGAGAGATTCCTATTTGGGACGCTGATCTTTTATGGATAGTTGAACTCCTCACAGCTCTGGTTACGCTTTTTGGCGCCATCATCGATGCCTACAGGAAGCTCAAGAGGCTCAGGAACACGGACAACCAGCAAGACCTGCCTCCAGTCTAGGTGAAAAACAGTTGCTTTCCCCCAAGGCAAAACCTAGATAGGCGATGTTTCATGATGAGAAATCGCACCTATTCATTGCAACAGATTTGATGAATAAAGAGAGCAAATACCCCTGCCTAGACTCAGACCTGCAAACCTCGGCAAAATCATCGGGAGAAAGCTTAGTTTCTATAGATCTAGAGCTCTACTCCAAACCCAAATCCCCACCGCCTCAAAGAGCCTCGCCCAACGTGACCACCGTCAAAACCACTGTCCCAGTCCCTACCTGGCTTGTGGCTCCAAACATCTACCTACTCAACAGCAAGGAGCTCATGTCCAGAGCGGATTGGCTGATAATGTGCAACCAGATCTACGAAAAAGGTCAGTACCCCAGCTAAGAGTTTTTCTTTTCACTCCAAAACGCGCACAGTTGTGCTGCCCCCAAACTCAGCCCACTGATGCTATACCCAATACTATGGAGGCACTTTCGACACTGCTTTTCCAATCTAGGACAGGAATTAGTTGTGCAAAAAACATTTGCCAAAATAAAATGCAGGGGATACCAAAACCTCTGCTGCTGAATTAGATATATTTAAATTAGTTATTTCATAAATTTTAAAAAATTGCAAAACCAATTAGCAAAGAAAATGATTATATGTTTTGTCTACGCAATAAAATCATTTCTCACGCCTGACACAATTAATTTCCCATAGCTAATTTGATTAGTCTGGGTCCCTAAGACATAACACTGATAGAAGGGTATATAAGGATGAACAAGCCATTCTCCTCTCATTCCCACCAATGGGAAAAGATTCAAGAGCCAATCAATCATCATCGACTTGGAGAACCTCCCTACCTCCGAGCCTCCTGCTCAGGAGGAGGACAAGTTCTTCGGTGGTAAGTGAGGAAAATGATGGGAAAGGTTGCTGATTGCAGTGCGAGCACATCGCCGCAGTCAGTGACTTCGGCTTCACAGCCCTCATCCCCGGCTACACAGCCACCCTCACCAGCCTGCACCGGCTCAACCCCTCCTGCCTGCACAGCAACACCTACCACCCAGAGCGACACCACTCACAGTTGTCAACCTATCTCAGTAGACATGGCTGACATCTCAGTGCAATTGACAGAACCTGAGGAGATCTGCGACAAGCAATCTGCCATCAGCCAAGAATCAGCGCCTATCCAAGGTAAAAACCCATTTATCCCAATCTCATCAAAATGCGATAAGCATGACAAAGGAAGAAAAAGAAAGTGGTGGTTTGCAGATGCACCCGCTACTGGAGGTGCTGCAACAGTTGCAACAGACGGGCAATCCACACTGGCCTCAGCTACCACAGCGTCTATGCCGGAAACCAGCCCTGCACCATCGAACATGGACTCCCAAACGTTGGCCACATTTGCCTCTCTACCATCTTTTCTAACACCTCTTACGAAAATGGAGGCAGATAAAATGGTAGATAAGTTGCTACTTTTCTACGTCGAAAATGAGGATGAATATGAACTCGAAGCAAATACTTCAAAAGAATGGATACCTCCTTTAAGCAAAGCACTGTACGAGCTGATCGAGCTGGACAACTTGATCTGCAGCTCCTACAATGGTTTATATCAAAGCTGCATCCCACTTTTGCCTAATGAATAAT
>JASANA010000756.1:0-15595 GCA_030248095.1 Ptycholaimellus sp. GST1_10
CTTTTATGTACGTACTTCGTTCAGTTACGTATTGCTTAGGAGATCAGGGAAGTGCCAAACGCCAACGGACTCAAAGTGATTCTAGTGAAGATTCGCTGTTCGATCAAGTTTAAATAATGCAAACTTCTGTTATGCATATATCTTCATCAGCTTTTGACTAAAATTTTTCAATGTTTTGTCCTAAGAATTTGGATTAGCAAAAGAATCGGACGAAAAACAATCACATGAACACTGAGAACTGAACTTTAACGACTCTTGAGATCTACATTTGCAAGGACTTTTCAAGTACAGCTGAATCGGAAAACCCACAATAAGATGGTCTGACTGACTAAATGAAGAAATGGTAGGAGGTATGCATGAAATAGGCTAATAGGTGGAAAGGATGAGATGCGATTTAGGCAAGCTCCGGGTCCACGATCTTCTCGGGGAGAGCAATGGGCGGCAGGCCGGGGAACACCAGGCCAGCCATGTTGCGCAGGTGCTTGTAGAACTGCAAACTTCTCCCTTCCCCCTTCTCCTCTGACTGCGTTTGCTGAGTCCTTAGAGTGCTTAGAGCTAAAGTGTTGAGTGCTGTTTAGTTGTAAGTGGGCTGTGTGTGGCCTATAAAGTCCTCCTCCTGATCACAGGTTAGGGAAGGAGGTGCCTTGTGGATGACGACGAGGAAGGCGATCTGGGTGATGAGGAGGCAGACGGCCAGGACGAGTCCGATGGTGTTCATCACCGTCCGGTGCTCCTTCTTGTCCTCGTCCTCCTCCCACGACTGCGCCGCCCCAAGGTTCACGCTCAGGTTCACTGGAGTGGGAAGTAGAAAATAAAATTAAGGGAAGATAAAGGAGTCTGATGTATTTGGGATGAATCAAATAATTCTTCAAGGCAAGGTTGAGTCAGCATTTTCTCAGGCAATGCAATTGATGTGCATTGACCTAGAGAATGTTTACATGTGTCACCTTGAATTGTTTGGGACTTTGGTGCTGTTTAATGGCTGGATAGGCCACAATGCAGTGTTTTAATGTCCTCAAATATATATTTTGAAACTAAGGATATTTCTCTGGAAATCCTTTTTTTGAAATGAAATTATAGTTTAGAAAAATTGTAAGAGGTGTTACTGGTCACGTAACTTTAACTATAGGTGGCCGCGCGAAGCGCAGCCACTGACCTATATTACTAGTATCTTATATAATACGGGTGATGCCATTTTGGGAGGGGTCTCGGCGCTCCCTGAATTCTTTATTTATACTGGCATATGATAGCTCTATGAATCGGTCTTGACAAGTTATTCAAAATTAATTGGGGGGATCCATGCACGGAAAACGTTGAAAATATGAAACAATCGAAAACATTGTCATTTTTGCGATTTTTGGGCAATTTTTGACTTTGGAACTTCATAGCTCCTCCAAATTTCAACATTTTCTGTCGGACTTTTTTTTAAATTAAAGCTACAACAGTTCTGCTTAAAATCCATCAATTAGTTTTAAAAGATTTTAGTAAAATATTTGGAAAAATTGGATTGACTGATGGCAATTTTTCGATTTCTGGCCTACCCAGGAGCCCAATGTTTTTGGAATGATTCAAGTAATTCTTCAAGGCAAAGTAATCGCAAGCAAAGCTTGATTTAGGCAATGTTATTTGCCTCAATCATGGAATTAAATTTGGTCTCACAAAAGAAATGCAATTGATCGAAGGGTGGCCGCGCGAAGCGCGGCCACTGACCAATATGACTAGTATCTTATATAATATGGGTGATGCCATTTCAGGAGGGTACCTCGGGTGGCATGGTTTCTATGTCTATCCAGGCATATAATAGCATTTTGAATAGATCTCGGAAAGTTTGACAAAATATGCTTTACGGTCCTCGCGGTTTTTCCTTAAAAATGAGTTATGATTGAAAACGTGTCGAATTTCGCCATTTTTGCCCCTTTTTTGACTTTACTCCTTTGTAGCTCATTCAATTTTCAACTTTTTCTGTCGGACTTTTTTTTAAATTGAAGGCAAAACAATTCTGTTTAAGATAGCCCATTTACTTTTTCATTTTACCTAAACTTTTTATGTAAAAAATCTCATTGAGTGAAGTCAATTTTTGCGGTTTTGGCCCTACTTAGTGAGCTGATGTTGCAAGGCATTGATAAGTGGGAATATACAGATGGGTAATGGCAGAAGTCACTGTGACTGAATGCGATGCTTACAGTCATTAATGCTCTATTAATTCTTAAGTCAATTTAACCTTTCTGGTCAGCAGAGCTTCATAAACTGATGGATTTTAAAATGCTGAAATTTGTTGAGCTGTAGATCTTTTCAGCGATGATTCTTGTTGATTGTGATTATTCGACACCAGTCATTGGATTAAATACTTAAAGTTATAAATAAAAAAACAGAACTTTTCATGTGCACTGGTATGAAAAGTCTGGCCGCGCGAAGCGCGGCCACTGACCCATATTACTAGTATATATATATATATGGATGTTCGCATGAATTCCTCCACGGTTTCTCAACCGTTTTTGCTCATTTTTTCAGGGAATGCCAGAAATGTTGGCCAGAAATGTATATATGTGTCTTTCCCAGGCCCGTACTCCTCGGTTTTTCAACAAATTGGCTAATTTTTTGCATGAAGGTCCGCCTAGGCGGTGCCTCGGGAGTCGGGACCACTTCTGGGGCTTGGCGAAATTTTTTGAATTTCGCCCAAAACTCAAATTTTTGATGTTTCAAAATACGAAAGATCATTAATCATTGGTTTTTCAATAAAAATTATCTGAATTTTGGCAGGTACGTCCGTCAAAGTAATATCTTGAAGCTTGCAAAAGGAATTTTCGAAATTTTTATTATTTATTGATTTATAGTCAAAACCCAAAATCATTGAAAGATTCATTGAAATTTGAAATTTGAAATTGAAAGATTCATTTCATTTTTCATTGAAATTTATTGAATTTTGCCATGAATTTTTATCTAGGTGGTGTCTTGAGGTAAGGCCGCGCATCTTGGCAACAGCCAAGAATACCTTGTTTTGAGGAGAGATGGCCTCTGATTTGCAGGATCTGGTCGGGTTCAAGGTCTGCGGCAAGCCTTTTGATCTTTCCGGCGTCGAGTTTTAAGCTTTCTAATCCTTTGGTTTTTGACAGCCGGATGAAAGGTGATGTGATAAAGAATGGGCAGCATAAATGGGCTCTGGAAGATGTGCAAAGCAGTTGAAGGACAGGTGGCCAGTTAATTGACCAACGAAGCCATGAATGGTATTTGTTTTAAAACAAGCAGAACGTAAAAACTGTTATCTTGGAAATGTTCTAATGATTTTGTGAAAAGTAAAACTAGTAAACTTTTTTCATCGCTTTCTCTGGTTAAACTTTACCTAAGCTGTGCTCAGAGGCGTTTTCACTGCATACTTAGAACTTCATTCATTTGGGTGGAAAAGTAGAAACTGTTTAAATTTTCTGGTAGCTTCTCACTATCGGGAGAAAATTCAGTCAAAAGATTGTCCTCACAAAGGAATAAATTGTTAAACCAGGTACATCAACTAAAATATTTTTGTTCTTCTGATGTGCTTGCATCAAACGTAACGCGACAATATTAAATTTCTTCAATCTTATAGACATGGCCATTTTAGCACACAATTATAAACTTTTCCCTATCTTCAAATATGCTGAAAAGGACCTAAAAAGCATAAAAACAAAGACACTGCAAATCCGCTTTTCTCCAGTTATTCACTGCTCAGAATTACTGTAGCTTTCAGCCTTCAATAAACTTTCTTTGCTAATTGCTAGCAGCTAATTCTGAAAAGAGGCAATTCAAGACAGCTCACCATAGTCTCTGCCTATTATCAGAGGAATATGGCCTGATCGCCCCCGCACACATTGTTGTACAGCGCAATTAGACTGTCCTCTCCCAATTAGCCAAGACAAATTAGAGCCTTCTAATCCATCTACCTTATTTTCCCCATTCTCTCCTTCATTCCACTCAGCGTAGGCGGTGGGACAATGGCTCGAGCTGTCTTGCTGATTGCGGCAGGCCTGCTTTTGAGTCTGCTTTGAAGCCTGGTATTTCGAGGCTCAAAACAGGTCAAAACATACTTGGCAGGTGGCAGCTTTGGTGTGAAAGAGTGGACCTGCGAGAGCTTGGCCGGTTGGACTCAGCTGGTGACCGCCAGAGGTCCTCTTTCTCCTCCTCCCTCTTTCTCCGCCTCCTTCTTTCTCAGTCAGACGAGGGAGCAGAAGGGGAATGAAGGCTGGCTGCAGGCGAGGATGGGCAACGACTGCGCCTTAAGCCCGGCCAGTACTTCTTCACCAACGCTTGCGATGGTGGCCAGGCAGTCTGCATGGGGCCTGGGTGACAAAGATTCAGAGCCATAGAGGTGGCGGGGATTTATTCTCACGAAAGTAACAGCTTCTATTTTTCAGTATTTTTGTGGCTTGGGCCCTATTAGAACAAAAGTACTGAAAAATAGAAGCTCTAATTCCCGCGAGCATAAATCCCTGCCACCTTGCTAGTCAGGATCACAAACTGCAGCCTCCCTCCACTGCAGACGAAACGCGAGCTGTGTGACGCGCTACGGCAGCACCAGCGCCATCGTCCTGGACGCGGGGGGCGGGGAGAGCCTGGCCAACATCCGAGTAAGAGCCGCCCCAAGGGTATGAGGGAGGTAAGGCTGGCCTGGCAAAGGTGGGGATTGGCTGTGAGTGCGAGCGGGTGGTGGAGCTGCGCAACGGACGCCAGCGCGTGGGCGCGAAGAGCATGGGCGGGCCCCAGCCCAGCGGCATCGTCTCCGGCCTCTACCGACCTCAATCCGCCGCCAATCGCCATTGATCTTTCTTTCTCTCACCCTCCCTGCCCTTTCTAGGCCCTGAAGCACATTCCCTGATCTTGGCCGCAGCCTTGGCTGCCTCTTTCTCAAACACTGATCACCTCTTTCTGCTACATTGCAATTGCAACAGAGAGCACGTTCTTGGAACGAGAGCAAGAGAGCAAGTACGGAGAGAGAGGAATTTGAGATATTTTGCCTAGTTTCAGTAGCATGTTTTGCTTCCATAAAAGGGTTGCAGTTGCATTTTCTTTCAGCTTAGGACTAAAACATGAAAAGGTATCGTGGTCGCTTTGGGTAGTAGGATGACATTCCTGGCATCGCCTACTCCTGGTGGCAGGTGATGGTGACGGTGGGCGCCTTCCCATCGTCGCACTCGTCCTCAATCGTCTCCGGCTGCCCTGTGCAGCGCATCGTGGGCCAGCACATGGTGGGCAGGTTCATCTCTGCAAGTCTTCCCTCCCTCCATTTCCAACCTCCCCTGCTCAAACTCACGCTCTCCGAGGTTCCCGTTGCCCCAGGCCTGGCTCTGGAAGACCAGGACGGAGCCGCGAAGGCGGTTGAACTTGATGCCCTTCCCGCTCTTCCCATTCATCGGCCTAAGGAATGTTTAGCGTCGGAAGGGTGCAGAAAAGTAGGAAGGGGCCAAGAGCCAACGTCCCACTGGACAGGTAGGCAGTGGTGGGCCCGAACTCGATGTTCTGATTCCCCAGGCCCTTGATGGTGGCGCCGCAGGTCTTGCCCACCAGCGCGGAGGCCAGGCCCATGTCGTACTCCCCGTCCGCCCGCCCTCCCTCCAGCTCCACCGTCGCTCCCTACCACAACTCCCTCTGCACATCCACTCCAATCCGCCTCCTCCCAACCGGGCAGGAGAACTGGATCTCGTCGATGACGTAGGTCTGGCTCTCGTCCTGGTAGTCGGGGTCCAGGTACATCTCGGCCGCAATGTTGGCGTTCGCATTGCCCGCCATCGCCGAGGCGAAGGAGACGCCGGCCTCCTGGGGCAGGGAGAGAGGCGTGGAGGGATTGGAAGGAGGGATGGAAGAGGAAGGCGAACCTTCAGCCAGTCGGGGACTCGCCAGTTGGCCGGGTTGAGCCAGTCCCAGCCCCGCTTCTCACGCGGTGCTCCCAGGGCCACCCCGCCCACCACTGCCAGCAGGATGAGGAGACGCATTTTCTGCCTCGCACTGCCTTCGCTGCTCTTTCTGCCTCATCAGCCCAAGACGCTTCTTTTATGGCCACCTAAAGGTGAGCAGCAACTGAGCAAGCAAAGGCTGAGCAAGCAGCTGGGACAAAAGGACACCTGTGCCAGGCAATGGCAGGGCAAAGCTACATCCGGGACCGTGCTATATACTAATGAGTGTAATGCATCATTCCTGAAATGTCAGACCATGCATGTCACAGGCCACGGTGAAATTTTCTTCCTCTCCTTGTTGTCTGAAATGCAGAATAAAAAGAGAAGTATTAGACGGAGTTTTCAAAGACAATGGGTGTCTGAATCTGAAATGAAGCAAAAAGTATTTGGGTGGAAAATACGACCGAATATTTAAGAGGTTTTGCAATTTTTAATCTAATAAAATTCAATTTTTAATCTAACTGTAAGTTTTGTACATTGTTTATGGTCATCATAAGTGACAAAATGTGTTCTGTGGTGTTTAACGAATTTCCGGACAATTATTATCTAACATGAATTTCATATTGCAATAGTTATTTCACACTCCGAATTTTTCACGAAGGTGTTTGGCTTCATCAAACAGTCCACTATACGGCACAAAAGGTAAACCAATAATTGAAATTATGATGAGAAGTAATCATGCCACCATTCCATCTTCCCTCTATCTTTATTAGATTATGACGAAGGCTTGAATCATCGCATAATTGATAATTTTGCAGCTGCGCTCTTTTCCAACTAATCTTCTTGATTCTACGTTTATAGTCAGTTGAGTCTCCGATAGTGTATTGTCAGAAAAAGCATGTATTCCATTCCCCTGCTTCTGATCGCTGTGGCGGGCGCTGACCTCTTCTGGATCTGTAAGGGCCTGGATATGCCAGGGGCGGAGATTTTCCTCCGCGACGTTGGCCGGCCTTTGCTGAAAATGAGCCATCTGCTTGCTGCATTCGAGTTTTCGCTTGCTTTTTTATTGCTAGAAAATGATCGGAAAAACTGACATTTTACAGTATACTTAAACCAAAAATTAAGAAATCGTCAATGGACGTTTCCTTAATCGCCTTAAGCGCTCCTTAATCGGGTCAAGGTTATCTTATTTTTCCTCCAATAATGACGCATGTTTGCAGAAATTCAACAAATACTCACGCATTCGTGTTCAAAATTTGAGTATCAAGCAAAAATATTTCTTGCAGTGCTCAGCTGTTTTGTGATAAGCACGATAATTGTCATTTTCAGGAACACCAATGGGAAAATGGCCTCTAATCTGCAGGCCGACGGCATTTCTTTCATTGCTAGGCTGCGCAAGAACAAGATTTAATGCCCTTGAAGTTGGCTTTGCATAGCATAACAAGTGTCCAATGCTGCAGTGATAAAAATACATTTGAGCAATGTCCACACATAAACTATAGCAATGTCGGTGTCCTTCTCTAAGTGTCCATTTCATCTAACGGGCAGAAGTCTATGGTCTAAAGAATAAAGATTGCTCGTAAGGGTGTATCGGAACATCCTAATTTTTCCAAAAACTTTAAACACCCTAAATTCTATTCTAAATCCAACACCCAGTACGGTTAACACCTCTTGGCAGCGAACTTGTAGTCGAATTTGAAGTTCTTTCCGGTTTTTAGTTTTTCCCACTTGAAATGGGAAATGCTCCGAAATATGGCGAATTGGCCCCACAGTGCCTAAAAGGCATCAAATTATCATTGTGGATCTAGCTGTCATAAGAAGCTGCTAGAGCTTGCAGTGAACAAGTATCCATCTGGCTTTTGCCGATCAAGGGTGGCATTCCAGCACACTCATTAGGGACCTCGTTCCTCTGTAGATGGAGACACCCTTAACCCAGATACCTTTCCAACCAATCTCCATGATCTCCCTCCCTCTCTTTTTCCCCAGCATGTGGGCGAGTAATATAAACCTCAGCCAAATCAAGCCCCGTCCACGAGCGACCTGAGACTTCCTTCGGGCAGAAGGAAACCGTCTATCATGCGTTCATGTTTGGCCCTTGGAGTTCTACTTCTCTGGGCACTGGCGGGGGTGGAGGGAAGCTATTCTCGATGGCTTTGGCGTCAGCGCTATCCCAGTCGACCCAGCTCCTATCAGGCTACTGGTGGAAACCGCGGAGGTTGTCGGCAAATTAAATTTTATCCTTTCAGGGACAAGCATTACTGTTGTCTGATGATTTAGGCTGTTTTGATGCAAGTTGGTGGGGCGGCCAAAATTTTCTTCCCACGACAAGCACTGGCCAAATATTGTGCCCAAAAACTTTGCCCAAGAAAACTTTGAAATCAATCGTTTGTTCAAGTCAATCAAATTTTTGCCCTTATCCCTTGCGCTAAGCTGGCAGGATGAAAATAGAGTGCTGAGTTTGAAGTGAACATCTATGCCAAAGTATTTCCAGGTAAAGTTGGTAGCCCGGAGAAGCTACGAGTCTCTTATGGAGACAGCAGCGGAAATGACTACGGCAAAGACAGCCAGCCAAAGGCCCAGTCGCAAAAAGCCTATCCCTCTCCTCCTGCTTGGCTTGGCAAAGGTTGCTTCTGCTCTACCGGCATATCATAGACCTTTTTTTTCCATTTATTCTTCCTGAGTCCAGAAAAGCTACCAAAAGGAACAACTTTCTCCGTCTCCCCCCTTAAAGCCCTTGATGCAGCCCCATTACTGCTGCTCATTTTCAGACAAGCCAGAAAGAGCAAGACCAGCCTATGGGAGCAGCGGTGGGAGACAGGATTATGGCAGTCAGCCAGAACCCCCCTCCCAACCTTCCTATCCCGCACCAGCTTGGCCTGACAAAGGTTCCTGTCTATGCTCAAGCCAATAGTTTTGCTTCTTTCATTAAGCAACAGAATAACTAACGTAGTTGAAAGGCAAAGCCGACAAACTATAGAAGCAGATTATTTACACATTTATTACGCATGCTGGTTTGAAAAAACGCCGTCCCTCGTTTGCGTGACACGGGCATTCAATCAGGAAAGCCCAGTCCGCCGGCGGTGAACCCGGGCTATGGAGCGAGGAAGGCGGACGCCTATGGGCCCAGCAAACCAGGCCAGGGCCAGCCAAGCTACCCTCAGCCTAAGCAGGACAGAGGTATCATTCCTTGATTGCAGCTGAGTCAAAACGGTTTGGCTATTGCAATAAATTTAGGCTACGGGCTGACGAAGGTTAATGACTATGGACAGCGGAAGCCAGACCACGGCCAGCCCAGCTACCCTCAGCCAAAGCCGGACAGAGGTATCTCTTTAACTTGCTCCAGCTCATAAATTGCAGATATTATGGAAGAAAGGTTTCGAATAAAATGCATTGCAATTAGGTTTTTGCCAAAAATTGCAATTATTTGACTTGTGTACGAAGTTTTGAATTCAAGGACAGTGGCCTGGAGAATAATGACAAATCCTGCAGGCAAGCCAGCGAATCCAAGTGGAGGCTATGGAAGAGGTGGAAATGAGCCTTGCGATTGTTCCTGCGGTAGGAGACGGTGGTAGGAATCAACCTGTGAAAGCATTATCCTTTCTGATTCTTTTTGCTTTCTGACTAGCTCCATTTCAAGACTTACGCTTATGGCATTTGCCTGTGCGCAACATACTACAAAATGTATATTTTTTCTGGCGCAGTCATAGTCTTCAATGGGGCAATGAAACAAAATATCATCCCTACTTCTCCTCTCATAAAATGTCATTTTGGTTTCCAAATTCTTAAAGGCACAATCCAAAGTTTACCACCATCACCAAATTCAATTTTCTCTGGATAGGTTGATAGGGCGTGAGTGTGCGAGGGTGCAATGTTAAGGATGTTTCCTCAAATCGTTTTTGGTTCAGAGATATGAGTCCACAAAAATTGAAATTTTAACAATTAGAAAAGGCTTCAGCTTGAATGAAATAAAATGATTGTCTATCATAGTTTATCTGACATAACTGAAACATGAGCCGGGAGAGTAAATAGGCGATATAGGGTTCAGAATGGATCTGGGTCATGGTGGAGTTCTAGGGCAGCCTATAAGCATTTGTAGCATCCATTTGATGTTTTTAAGCAGTAAACTTAATTTCTAATGTAGTTAGCGGGAAATGACAATTTTGCGACAGCTTTTGGAGATTTATTTAGGCTAAATTAGCAGTCTAAAAAGGATCAAACAGGAGCTGTAGGTACAATGGTATAAAGAACTTCATCGAAACATGAACTCTCTGAGTAGGTCAGAATGTAGGGAGCATTCACATTTTGGGCTGCGCGCCACTACGCACTTCGATAGTGTTGACTTTTAGTAGCTAAAAATTTAGCTTTTAGTAATATCGAGGCAATATTGAGGGGGGAAGAGGGGGGAAGCATATTTGGATTTTAGACGAATTTTTCTGTGCCAAAGTTTGACTGCCCCTATGCTATAACGTGGGAAACTTTGAAAATTTTTTTCTCAGAAATTTTGTTCAAAAGTGTGGTGTAACAGCAGGAACATAGCGAGATTCTCTTTTGTAGGTCACCGGAAGAGGCCCGGAAGAGCCGGGAAGGAGAGCGGAACAGGTTAGGGCATCTTGGGGAAAATAGACAGACTGATCCCGGCCTCCCTTCCGCCCGCCTCGTCAACATGGGACGGACGAAACAGGTTTGGGAAACAGCACAGCGCACCCGCCGGGCGGCCGGGAAGGATAGCAGTGATCACACCACGCATCTACAGCGGGCAGAGGAACGGGGCCTCGGATCTAAGCTACAAGCATGGTACTACTGGAGGTGACAGAGGGGTAATCATCGTCCGGCGAGCAGGGGTAGGGTAGTTTCGGCATCCGAGGAGACAAGTCCAGAGTCGAAGGCAGCCGGCGTCGTCGTGGTAGGACGGAGTGGCGGATCCGAAGTGAACGACTCTAGGATCCAGCTCGTCGAACGTCCTTCCGTCTCAACTTGGCCGAAACTGGTCCTCGGGTCGAGGTCCAGGCGGACTTAGGACTCCAGGTAGAGGGAGAGTCGCCCGACAGACATCGGTCACCTCGCTCCACTCCCCTCAAGAGCCCCGACCCGAACAAAGGAGAGAAGAACGGCCCCGCCACCCCCCCCCCCCACGCTGGCGCCAAGCCTCCGCTCCTCTCCTCCAGCCCCAGCCCCAGGAGTCAAAAAAAGAGAAGAGGCGACCCAGATACCGAACTCGCTGCCTACCTACACCGGTCTCAGGTTATCAAAAGTGAGCGCCAATGCGCCAGTCACCTCCAGCACTCCACTACAAGACAGCCGCATTTGAGCTGAACGGCAAGTCAGCACAGAAAGGCGCCGCTATCGATCCCGCCTAATTCCTCCAAGCACAGAAAGCCCTTCCAAAAAAGCCGAGTCGAAGGTGAAGATGCTGGAGAAGGGCCACGAGGAGTTCCGACAGAAGCTGGTCAACGCCGAGACCGAGAAGGTCTTAACCAATCTGAAAACATTGCTTCATAACTCGACAGTGAGTTGCAGAGAAACTACAATGCAGCTCTAAATGAAAACCCGATTTGGAGGAATCCAATCTGAAAACATTGCTTCATAACTCGACAGTGAGTTGCAGAGAAACTACAATGCAGCTCTAAATGAAAACCCAATATGCTTAACCAATCTGAAAACATTGCTTCATAACTCGACAGTGAGTAGCAGAGAAACTCCACTGCCGCTCTAAGTGAAAAACCCAATTTGCTTAACCAATCTGAAAACATTGCTTCATAGCCTCTACAGTGAGTTGCAGAGAAACTACAATGCAGCTCTAAATGAAAACCCAATTTGCTAAACCAATCTGAAAACCTAGCTTCATAACTCGACAGTGAGTTGCAGAGAAACTACAATGCAGCTCTATAAGAAAACCCAATTTGCTAAATCAATCTGAAAACATTGCTTCACAGCATGACTAACACCGCCTAATTTCTATTTTCTATGCTACTTTAATTTATATAACTTGTAATAGTTTTTTATATTGTTCGATCTGACAAGTGTCAGAAATCTTATTTTACTGATGAGGAAGATAAAACTTCAAAACGTTTAGAATTTTTGTGATATTATCACTACTGTGCTTAAGCTTTGGAAAGATTTAACACTAACCGATTATATATTTACTTAACACTAAGATAATTATAAATTTGATAACTATGATTCAATGAAGGTCAGAAAGCAATTCTCAGAGCAATCCACTAAGTTAATATTTGTTGGTATAGCTGGGTTGCTTTTCCATACATGTTATGTAAACTGGTTCTTCATATATGGTTGCAGCACGGAGGTGTCCAAAGGGGGAGCACAAATTCCTATACACCCACACGTTATAGCATAGCATGCGAAACTAATCGCATATTATAACATATAAACTGTATTGTAAAAGTATAATCAATCATACATCAGATTCATGGGGACGTAGCTGATCTGCCTTTTTGTCTCATTAACCATTATTCGGACCCAAACCTCATGTTCTGACGAGTTTTGTCTGAAGTGCTGCTTTTCCCTCGACCTCGCCCCAATTCTTTCAACACTTCCAAACAGACACTGCAGGATTCCTTGTCCTCCACTTTTCTTTCCCCTTTTTCTTATTTCTCTGCAAGAAGTTACGTTTGGTTTCGCTGTTGGCTGTCCCATGCCTTGAAATCCATGCAAGACCTGCGGCAAGCGCACATTCAAAACATCGAGACTGAGTAAATAGAGCTAACACTACAAATGAATTGCAATAAAAATTTAGATACTAAATTAAATTGGTTTATGACCCTTTTGATATATATCTGAACGATAATGAAGTAACAGATGAAAAATCTCAAAAATTTCGTTTTTAATGCCTAAAAACCATAGTTTTTTAATTCTTAAAAACCATATATTAAAACAACAGATATATATTTGTACAATTTTGGTATTACAGCAATACGTAACTGAACGAAGAAGTAAATCACACATAAGACATGTATTGCTCTGAAACCCCCCCCCCCCACCTAGACGTTGGAAAATTGATGAGGAGTACTCAGAAGACAACTGGGATAGGAAGTCTAACAGGGAGCGGTTGAACACCCCCCTCCCTCCTCCACTGCTTAAAAGGCCTCGAATTTGGCCAACTTTTGGCCGAGGAAGGCAGGCCATATGCGCCCTACATATACACTTATACCCCCTCTCTGCTTTGGGGGCGGGGAGGGTGTAGCAGAAGACAAAGAAATAGGCATATTGGCTGGTTTAGCCGGCCTGCTGAGAGGTGGCTGGCAGGGAAGATCTGAGAAGTCTGCTAGGAGCGCCTTCCAGCCCACAATTAGCACCGTCTGTCCACCGCACAATACCTACAATTTCACTTATTGTTCCCCAATTGGCTGCGCTACAGCCAGCCAGATTAGCTGAGATGACGTGGACTTAAGCACCGCGGATGCTTGCAATGAGGAAAAGAGAGGGAATCAATTGCTGAAATCGATTTTTGGAATCAATCTGGAGTGCAGCTAGAACCGATTGCTGGAGAAATCGGGATCTGGTACAGTGAGAGGGCTAGGTACCTACAGTTGGATCGAAGAAGGGAAATGGCCCTGCCTACCAATTCCCCCTCAATACTGGTTTGGGCAAACAGAGGGCAAGAAAATCTGCGCCCCCTCACCGCCTCAAAGCCCCCAAAATCTGTTGCCCCCACTTGCGGAATGGGGCAAGGAAGCAAGCTGAAATTGGCCGCAGGAGGGGCGGCGGATGGCACAGTCCAACTGTGGTCCACGTGACACGTGGAGGGTGAGCGAAAATAGGCCTTTACCGAGGCAGAAAATGAAGAGACAAGTGCGGAGAGTGGCTAGAATTGGAGGCCTTGCAGTGAAAAAGAGGCCCCAGAGCCCCCCCCCCACCCTTTGCCGCTTTAGCTTCCCTTCAAGTGGCCACCAAGGAGGGTTAAATGAGGAGGGGAGCGATGAGAGAGAAGAGCAGCGGGCAGAAAAGGGGGCCCTTTTTAAGCAAAGCAGGGCAGGGGGAGAGGGCCCTCCCTAGCCCTTGTCGCCTCAGCACCTACCAGGGCAAACATGCCGGCACATTCATTACCCCTCCACTCATTGGCTTTTCAAGCCTTCCCCCTCTTTATGGCCCCAAGATCCTCTGAATCACACCGAAGAGCCAAGGAATTCGAAAGGGCATTAACAGAGGCCTAGCGAGAATGTTCGCCCCTTCCGCTGCCCCAGGGCCCCAAAGTCTGCTGCACCCTTTTACTGTTGGCCGGAAGCAGGAGCAGCAGGGCCTTTATAGAAACTGAGGAAATTAGAAGCAGAAGAGGGATGGGCTGCATGCGCCCCACACACTCACACACCCCAAATTAAGAGGTCCACAGGCGGTCTTAGAAGACCCTCAAAAAAAGAGGCAGTCGCTGTGAGGGCGGGGGGAAGCTAACTGGAAGGGCCTGGCCTGATATGACTGGCGGGGCAGCGGAATAGGTCCCCGAATGCTGAACCGCCCACAATAAGCTTCACCTGTCTGCCATGCACTCTTGTTCATTCCCTCATTCCGCAACTTCCCTTCTCTTCAGAGATGGCGGTGAGTGATAGGCCCAATGAAGGCAAGGGAAGGATAGAAACTTGGGCCAGAAATTATTGCTGGGCAAAAGGCGGGATCGGTTTCAGCCATTGAGTGAATGGCTGATGTGAATGATTACAGCCAAATAGCCCTTAGGTTGGGGCTTAGCCGAGTTGAGCAGGCTAAATGGGAAGGGGGCGAGGAAGAACAAAACTCACAATCATTCCACCCTTTCCGGGCCAGGGAGAGTTAGACAAGAGAGAACAACAAGAGGCTCCCCCCACGCACCCCTGGCTGCCTTCAAAAGCCAACTTTTGGACAAAATGGGCAAGGAGGGGAATTCCGAGACAGGCTGGGGGGCCGGAGCTGAATGGACGCAGCTAGAGAACCATGTCCGCCCTGCACCCACCACTTGCAACCCCTCAATCCTTCCCCAACTCTCTACTGCCACATGAGATCGCAGTAGACTACCAGCTGTCTGATTAGCTGACATTGAATTGGACTTTAGAAGTGTTATCCTCGCTGCTGGCAATGAGAGAGAAAAGAGCCTTCATTGCAGTGGAAAATCAGCCTAGGTTCAGGGCAGGCGAATGAAGGGAAGGAAACAGTGCTGAACGGAGTGGGAGAAAGAGAGGAATAGATGCTGGGAATGAAGCTTGAAGGCAGCGAGTGTGAGGTGGGAGGTCTGGGTGTTGGTGAAGGCAAGCGAGAAGGAGAAGGGTGAGGCCAGTGAGATGTGTCACCTTTTCGGCTCCACTCTTGCCCATGGGAGGGTGAGAAGGGCAGAGATGGATAGGGCAGGAGATGCGGCGAAGGGATAAAAGATGGCCTCAGGGTGAGAAGGAGAGGCAGAGCTTTGAAGTCCCTGGTTAGGCTGTCGCGGACGGCGCCCAGCAGGCCAACGCTGCCAGTGGTGGTGGAAGGGCAGCAGGAAGATCAGCAAGGCCAACAAGGTCCGCTCAACCCAATGCCTCTGCCCCAAGATCCAAACCAGGTTAAATTGATCAATTTCATATTTTGGCACAAGTTGAGCGTAAATTAATTTGCAGCCAAGTGGAAGCGGCAGCATGCCAAGACTGCACCACCGTCCTATGCCTAATCGCACAGTGATAACTAATCCAAACATGGCCCCCAATGATACGCCAAATGCAACGCCCTAAGCACCCCAAACCGTCACCAGCAGTAACTGAACGAAGTAGAAACTA
>JASANA010000757.1:0-11350 GCA_030248095.1 Ptycholaimellus sp. GST1_10
CTGATCCCGGCCTCCCTTCCGCCCACCTCATCGACAGTCAAGGTCAACGAAACCGGCTTGGGAAATGTCACATATATATACAGACAAAAAGTCAGTCATATGTATAGACCGCAAAGCGGGCCCATCGGGCCCGCTTCGCGGTCAAAAACATGAATTTATTGGAAAAGGATTTAGGTTCGGGGGGCAAAATTTTGATTAAGTCTAGCAAATTTAAAAAAATTGGCTATATCGCACGAAGCGCAAAATTTTTAGTGCCAGTTTAGTATGTTGTCTACCTGGTTAAAGTGGTCTACCATAAAACAGCATGTGGTGTGGTCTACTGCCAAATTTGAGTCACAATGTCAGAAATTGAAAACACAGTCACAACAGTCGACTATTTCAAGATTACAGTCACTCTCACAAGCATCATCCAATGCATTTCTGGCACATATCTGCCAAAAACTGAGGAAACGATCTTTGTCTGCGTGGCAGGTGCAACAGTTGAACTTGTCCAGATGGCCTTGGAAGAGCTGCTGGGCGGAGCCTTACATCTTTTAAAATATTTATCTTTTTTTCCTCCCAGAGGACAAAAAATTCCTTAAGGGGGGGCAAAGGGGGGGGGAGAGGGAGGAGGATCAATATGTTGGTGGGGTGGTCACGCCCCCAAGACGACGACCCCAATGCTCCCACCTTTGCAGTGTGTCCCACCTGGCTCCAAGAAAATTCTCGTTTTATAGTAATATTATCGGGCGGGACGCCAATTTTGGAAATTTCCATGTTACCCACTTGTTATCGGAGGGACCTCTCAACCCAGAAAAATTCGAGAATTTTGTCCTCTTTTCTGAGGCATTCTGGCTGCGTTTGAGGGATTGTGGAGGCCTGTAAGGGCCCCTGTTATGCCTGTGGGTGACAAAGAAGGCTGCAAAAGGCGTGTGAAAGTGATTCTTGTTCTTCGACCTTGAGGCGTTCTCCTTCTCCTACGCACCCTTTGTGGCAAACGGACCAGTCAGATCTTTGACTATGGAATACGCAGATTGGATAAGCATATTTTTTACAATTCTTACATCACTTACTATCACATGGAAGCCAGCTGATTCGCCCATCCAAATCCAACTTCCTATGAAAGTGCTCAAGGTTGGATGGCGCGCAGAGTAGGTATTGGTGTAGAAATGCGCAGCTGAGTATTGCATAGAGGCACTAAGGCTTATAGGCTATTTCTTTGCCTTTCGAAGCTTAAAATAAAATGGGAAGAAAACGCACCAACCCAGCCTGGAATTGCATTCCGGACGGTTGGGGTGAAACTGGTTCAAAGAGGAAGGATGGTGTGGATCGGGCGATGATCTACTGTTGCTTCCCACTGGACCCTGCTCAGGGTGAAGAAGGGCCACGATGCGAGTGGGAAACTGTGGGCTACATTCGCGAGCTCATCCGGCACGTGGCCCTCAAGCACAAGGACAAGCACCCAAACCTCGTCAACGACATATACAAGGACTTCCCCCATTTTCGTTTGCTCCTTTCCTTCCATTTGGATCTGTAGGTACAGAGTGAAGGGCAAAGTTATTTCAGTGAAAGGGACGGCAGTTGGTGGTGTTTTGGAGACTGGCGACAACACTCTCATGGAGCACTTCATCCAGCCTTCCTCCAACTCACCGGGTCCGCGGCCCTACACGCCTACTCATCCTCGCCAGCTCTTCATCAACCAGCGCCTCTTCCGCTTCCTAGGATCTCAGCCCACTATGGTTTACTGAGTTGGCCTTCTCAGAGACAAAAGTTGAAAGTTGGTTGCTGATTGTAGGCACACTGGACTCTGGCCAACCCCTACTTGAAGAGCCTTGTCCAAGTCCTGGAGCCATGCTACCAGATCCCCAGCAAGAACTGGGTTGGGCCACACTTGGTGGCGGAGAGCAACAGCGGCTTCAACCTCATTTGCAACAAGATCCTCCTCCCCGCCGCCAATGAGACCATCAATGGTCTCATCGACCTATGGACTGCCCGGTTTCCTACCTTCTTTTCCCACCCACCCCTCTACCCCCCCCCATTTGATTGGCTAGTGATTGCAGGGATGGAAAGATGTACCTGGGGATCATTGCGGCTGTCTTCAGCAAGGACTACGGCCTGTCGCACATCACCTTGCCCGCCAAGATCATCGACCCTCCTGCAACAGCCCAGCGTGTCATGGAGGCATTCACATCAGTCTGGATGGAGATCGGCCTGCGACCAGAGCAACTGCACCGGGTTTTTTATCCATTTTTTCAGACTTAAGGCCAGCTAAGTGATGTTAGTGCTGTCAGGTAGTATGTGATGGAGCAGCAAATCTGAAGAAGGGCATTTGGGAGCATTTGGGCAAGGAGTTCCTTCAGCGCATGGAGGAGGAGTACCTGGAGATGGAGGCGGCCGTGGATGGGGACGGGGAGTCCAGCGCCAGCGGCGACACTCTGCCCTGCACCTCCGCCAACACCTCCGCCAACAGCTCCTCCAACACCGTCTTCCTCAGCCAGCATCAGCCTCACATGAGCGGGTTCCTGGATGAGGATGAGCAGGGGAACCCCATCGATGTCTATGGCCTTCTGGACATCGCCGACGCGGATGAGGAGGAGGAGGAACAGGTGGAGAAGGAAGAGTTCGAGCTGGTGGAGTTGACAGAGTCTGAGCGCTTCGTGGAGCTGCTGGAAGCTGGCGGCGGTGCTTGGCGCTGGTGGTGCTTTGACCACTGCCTCAACCTGGTCGTGAAGTTCGCCATCATCTCCGCCAAGCTCGGCAAGTACTCTGCCCTCACCCGCTACTTCCGCGGCAAATATGGCCAGCTGCTGCTCAAACGAGGCGGAAGGAAGATGAAGAGATGTATGCCCATGCGCTGGACATCAGAGCTGGACATGGGCCGCTCCATCATGGCCAACTGGGAGGCCCTCGGGCGCATCTACATGGACGACAACATCGGCACATCTCTGCCCTCCCTGCCCCTGGCCGAGGACTGGGCCTTGCTGGACGACCTGTTTGCCAACGAGACCAGACTTCTCAGCCAGTTTGCCATCGTCACCATGCGCCACCAGGACACTAAGGTCGCCACCATGAACCAGGTACCCTTTTCAACCTCACTCTTCCCTCCCTCTCTCCCTCCCTCCTCTCTTTCCCTGCCTCCTTTGAAGGGGGCCTTTGAAGGTGGTTCCGGATATCATCAAGTTGATGCAGAAGTGCAAGTCTGTGGAAACAGGGCAGGCGGCGACGACGCAGGGAGCCCGGCAGCTGGCCACCTGCCTGCGCTCCGAGATGGACCGGCGCTTCAACCACCTCCTCATGCCCAAGCACAAGGACTTCGAAGCCATCGCTGTCACCGCCGCCTTCTTGGACCCGCGCCATCGCGACCTCTTCAAGCCCAACTCACCTCTCAGAGATGTCATCAATGACACGGTCTTTCTTTCTTCACCCACTCACTCCACCCTCCCCTATGCGCATTGACTATGCAGTTGTGGAAGTTGATGCGGGAGGAGATCATCCGTATCGAGGGGCAGCAGGAGGTCCAGATGCTGACGCCACCGCCGGCGCCTGCAAAGGCGAGCACGCCCACCCAACAGCCCTGCTCCAGCACCTCCGGCTTCGAGTCCGATGACCTGGATGCCACCGACCTGGACAACCTCTTCAGCGCCCCCATCTCCGACGAGGAGGTGCAGTTCAACGCGGACGTCCGGAGCTGCTCTCAGACCCCGCCCCGCCCACCCTCACAGCCGGCAGATCTTCTCACACGGGCGGAACAAGCTCTAGAGGCCTACAGCATGATGGAGTTTGACCCCAAAGACAGTTCACTCTTTTGACCATGGCATTGGGTTGGGTTGAGGTAAAGAGTAGATGTGCATTGCAGGAGTGAAGGGGTCCTGCCCGCTCGTCTGGTGGACCGAGTTCCACAGGCAGCGCAAGCCCTACTGCGAGATCAAGCTGCTTGTCGCTGATGAGTCACCGCTCAAGGCAGTAGCCCTCCGCCTATTGTCCACCCCCTCCTCCTCAGCCTCGGCTGAGCGTTTGTTCTCAGCTATGGGCCTTCTGGTCAATGGGCGACGCAATCGCAACAACGGCAATTCATTCGCCAACGTCATCAAACTCAAGCTGGTTCATACCTCCCTACCTTTCCATCCCCTCTTCCACTCTTCCCACTCCTATCCCTTCCTTCCATCATGGTCATTGGCATTGTCAGGACGTGGAGGATGCGCAGGGAGTGGCCAAGGCACTCTACCGCGAGGCCTGCGACGTCAAGGATGAGGTCTCCGAGGAGAACCTCAAGAACCTACTCCATGGGCTCCACGACAAGCACGAGAAGATTCTCAAGATCATCGTCAAGGAGCTTGCCATCCGCAACGGTACCCCCAACGCCATCCCCTGCCCCACCACTCCCTTCCGCCCCTTCTAGCCTACCCATGCCCCTCTCCTTCTCCCAAGTCCCAAGCAGTGATTGGTAAATGGTATTTTTGAGGCCGTTTTCCGTTTCCATACAATTACGTGCGGTTTGCTTGAGGTCATCCGTACAATTATGTTGGAAGGCATTTACAAGCATTCCATTGGAATTTGGGTTTACCATGCGTGTCGTGCGTTTGTACCATTTACCCATAGGTCTAAAATTCTACTACAGAAATTTACCGGAATATTGGCTCAAAGGAACATGTGGACTGCCTTTAGACCAGTAATTGACCTAAAAATACCAAAACAATGATAAACTGTAGCAGAAAGCTAAAACTCATTCACAAGTTGCCTTTTTGCCTGTAAAAAGAGCTCAAATTCTGTGAAATTTAGCCCTGGCTGGGGGGGTCATGGGTAAATGCTACTTTTCTGTTTTTCCATCAAAGCGTTTACGTTTTGAGCACTAATTTTGAAATTTCCATGGCATTTTCATACATTGGCAAACGCATGTAAAAGCAACTTTTTTCCCGTTTTTTTTGCGTTTTCCGTGTGATACGTTTGCGTTTACCCATCACTGGTCCCAAGCCTCTCTCCCATGCCCCTCTGCGTTGGGCGAGAGGCTGGAGAAGATAGGCGGCTGGGCAGTCCAGAACGGTAGGATGGTGGTGGCAAGAATAGATGAGGAGGTGGCAGCCAGAGGTCAGGCCAGAAGGGGGTGGGCGCTCCTATCTCGCCTCTCTGAGCCACCTGCCCGTACTGACACTGCACCACGGCAAGAGAAGGGCTTTGAGGGCTCCGATTCCCTTCCTGATAGCTGATGGCCAGCGGAGTCCGCTGCATCTGTGGAGGGGAGCTGTGAGGGCGAATCGGAGGACTCCCGTAGGCTGTCCTTGGGGGCATTGAAAGGCCCACGTGAGGCGTCGGAGGACATACAAGATGTCCAGGTGGATGCTGAACCAGGGCTTGTCCGCCGTCATGTTGTCCTTGGCCTCCAGGAAGACCAGCTGGAGGCGGCGCTGGGCTGCCAGTGGCCAGAGTGCCTAGTGGGTGAGGAACAACTGCTCTTTCCCTCTGTTGGCGTAGGGCGATGGATTCCAGTCCTTCCTCCATAGGAAGTGGAGGAGAGGTTGCAGGGAGAGCCAGCTGCTGTTCTTCAGGGCTGCAGGGCTGTGTCACTCCTGCACCACAAAACAGCGAGGCCTCATCCACCTCAAAGGCCATTCTGCCTGCCTCTTCCATCACCCTTTCCAAGGCATCAATCTTCTCCACCAGACAAGCCATGTGGCTGGTGACCTGAAGGTGCTCCTTGGACCATGGTCCAGGGAGTCCAGGTGGTCCCTCAGGTGGTAGAGCTCAAATCACCCACGCTACTCCTCTGAGATCTCCTATAGGCCAGCACCTGGACCAGAGACTCCTGTGGTGTGGCTGAAGAGTCTTATGTTGAGTCCATAGGAGGCGCAGGACACCACGCCACAGTCCACTGAGGTCCCCGTCAGGGACCTCCAGCTGTTGCTCCTTGTTCAGGTGGACTTCCTCCTCCTCCTGCCTTCCTAGGGTCGCCCCTCCTCCAGCCTCTCCTCTTCTTAGTGCACAGTTACTGGTGACTGCTCTTGGCTGGCCAGAGAGAGTTTTGAGGCTATTTCTTGTAGGCGATGAGGCACTGGTCTTCCAGCCCTTTGGCCAGCTCAGAGCCCAGGACCTGGGTTGCTGCTTCGCAGCAGCTGGGGATGGTAGAGGGTTCGAAGGTGCCCTGAAAACTAGCTGAACCATCAGGTTCTGCCAGGTGTAGCCTTCTTGCTGGGTGCACTGGCAACAGCAGAGTGGGCACCTTGCCGCAGTAGGGTGGCATTGAAGTGCTCTATATAGCTGCATGGTCTCCTAGGAGTCTACCGGTTGCTTCATCCATTGTACAGGGTGCATACAAGGGTTGCATGCACTCCCTGGCACTGGACGACCAATTTGCTGGGATTGGCTTTTTACATCTTCCCCCCCCCAAGAAAAAAACCCCCCCCCCCCCCGCTCAGAGGTCAGTCTCTCTATCTTCTCTGCGATTGGGAAAGTTTGGGGGCGCTCTCTCTCTCTCCTTTCTTTGCTCTCTCTTTCTTTGGGTTTTACTTGATTGAGATGACTTGTTAGTCCATGAATTGTGGCATGAAGCAATGTGTCAATTGCTGATTTGTGAGGAGGCAGCGATGGGAGGCTATATTTCTAAACCAGCAGACTGGCGCACTACACTAAGCAGCACTACTGGTGGGAAAAGGAGTGCAGGCGCTCCAACAGAGCCTCCCGCATGCTAAGGAAGGGGAGGTTTGGGGCGAAGGAAGGAGGGGGGGTGTAGAAGGCGCTGGACCTGACCACACATCCTCCAGCCTCAGTCCATCCGCCTTCCAGCAGGGGCTCCGCCACCACTCCAGCCTTGGAGACTGGGGGCGGCATCAGCTTTGTTCCCTGCGGGAGTCATCCAACTGCCTGCTCGAAGAGGCAGTTCCACAGGTGGGGTCGAGCTTCAAGAAGGAGCCTCTTTCAAGATGCAGAAGAGTTGAGGGTGCAGGGTAGAGGTGCAGTGCTGGTTCAAGAAGAGGTGTGCAAGAGACATGCAAGTGCTGTGCAAAAGAAAAGGGAGGTTTGTTTGGGTACCTTCCGCTTTCCCTGCGACATCTCTTGGGACGCCTGCCTGGGCGGCCGTGGCTGAGGGTGGGGGCTTGGTGGACGGCCTTTTAGGGAGGCCTTGACCGCCCTGCTGCAGAGAGTGATGTTGGGGGCCTTGACTTCCTGTGACCAGCAAGATGCTGAGGGTGGAGGACGGGGGGAAGGGGGATTGAAGGGCAACTTTGGTGGCAACCTTGGTGGCAATGGAGATCTCCGCATAGTGGCTGGTGCCGTGCTCCTCCATGCCCATCTTCACCGCCCTTGTCTCCTCCTCCGTGGCCACCAGCGGCTTGGCCTCCTCCCTTCCTTCCTCCTCCGTTGCATCATCCGCCTTGGCCTCAGTGGCTGCCCGGTGTTGATTGGCCCGGTTGACAACGTGGTCGGCCATGGAGGTGTGGAAGCGGAAGGGAGGGAGGCCCACGAACTTCTGGTTGATGAGGGTGATGTGTTCGTAGATCTCCGTGAGGGCCTTCCAGTGGGCGATGTTGATGTCGAGCTCCTTGATGATGTCCAGGTGCTCCTGGTGGGAGAGCTGCATTGCCTGCAGCATTGCCAGCTCCGCCTCCAGCTGCATCAGGCGCTGCTGTTGGTCCACCATGCCAGAGAGAAGGCGACAGAGGTGGGCCACCTCCTGCGCCAGTTGCTGGTTCCGGGCTGTCAGCTCCGAAACCTGCAAACTGAAGGGGTGACCCTGCGGCGCCTTCAGGCTCTTGTAAAGGTTGGAAAGGCGTCTTCTGGCACCTTCAAGGTCCTTGCCGAGGTCCTGGTTGTAGTCGCGGAGCCTCTCGTTCATCTCGTATACCTCCCGCATGTCCTGGACCTCCTTCTTCAAGAGGTCCCTTTCCTCTTCAGTCTCCCACAGCATGTCCTGAAAGATGGTGATGATGTCCACGCAGCATTGACACACCTCCTCCGTGGTCATCAACCTCTCTTCAAGGTCTTCCTGCCCTTCCCGCCAGGTCAGATCTCTTTCTGGCACCCACTTGGGGAGGCTGTGCAGCCTCACAGCCTCCTGCCTACAGCTGCTGAGATGGGTTAAGATCCCTACCCACATGACGCTGGAGAGTTTGTCCATGAGTGGGGGTGGGAAGGGCTCCTCCGTCTCCTCCTCCTTCTCCTCCTCCTTCTCCTCCTTCTTCTCCTCCTTCTTCTCCTCCTCTCGCACTGGAGCCTCCACTGTTGGAGCGGAGACTTCCTTAGTTGCCAGAGAGGCAGGCGGAGGGGGTGGTGGGACCTTCTCCAGAGCCTGGTCTGCCCAGCACTCCATTGCTGTAGGAGGGGGAGGTGGGGGAAGGGGAGGGGAGACCACCTTTGGGGGCGGGGGAGGAGGGAAGGAAGGGGGGGGGGGGCGTGACGCTCCAGTTGCGCCTTCCTCCACTCCCCCTCGTTGGCCGCCGCCATTGTGGCCACCTGCTTCAGGGCACCCTTGGAAAGGGGCAGGGAAGAGGGGCGTTTGGGGGAGGACAGCATTGCCACCGGGGAAACGGGGGTTGGAGAGAGTGGAGGGGGAAGGGCTTCAGCCGGGAAGATCAGAGAGAGGGGGGCGCCAGGGTCATAGGCCTCAGCATTGGGGTCCATACAGATGGTGACCTTGGCATCCAGGATCTGAGGGGCTTCCTCCGGCTTCGCCTGGTCCTCCGGGTCCTCATCCACGATGATGAGGGACCCCTCCTCCACCGAAGAGTCTGGCTCCTCCTCGCCTCCCGACTCCACCTCGTCTCCAGACTCCAGGGCCTTGCCTCCAGACTCTTGGAGCTCGCCTCCGGGCATCAGGATGGCTTCGCCTTTGGTCTCCTTCAAGGCTGCCTCCACTACTCCTTGAGCCTTCACCACATCCTCACTCGTCTCCTCTCCTTCTACTTGCTGCCCATACAGCCAAGTATCAAGGTCCAGAAGGTCGTGAGGAGAGACAGGGTGAGGAGAGAGAGGGGAGTGGACTTCGCCGGAGGACGCGGAGCTGAGGGAAGACTTGGTCTTGGAGCCGGGGTTGGGCGCAGGCTTCTTCCGCTCCTCCACCAACTCCACCATGGAGTCCAGCATCACCGGCTTCTTCACCACTTTCTTCTTAGACTTGGTGGCCTTCGCCATGCCGGATGACAACCGGGGAACCTTGTAGGCCTTGGAGGGGGAAGTGGAGGGATGCATGGTGTGCATGATGCAAAGAACAAAGAGTCGATGGACGAAGCATAGCTGTGTGAGAGAGAGAGAGCGAGAGAGAGAGAGAGCAAGTGAGAGACTGGCCACTGCAGGCCCCTTTTATGGGAGCATGCGGGAGCTGATTAAGGGCCCTCAAGCAGGGCCCACCCTGGGTCGGGTTTGTTTGAGTTACAAGATAAGCTCTTGCAACTGTTGAGTTGTGGGGGCCTCTTTGAGGAATGGCTGTCCATGAGCCCATTATCAGGTGCATGTACCCACGAAGTAGCAGTAGCTCAACCACACGGGTGCTACTATTGCTCTTCTCCAGCTCTGTAGGCAAGGGGCAGGCCCGTCGACCTGTTTACCTTGCAACCCCTGGACCCAGCGCAGCCGTCACGGTATACTGGTAAGAAGACTGTTGCAATCAGTGTCTCCTGCAGGGGGCGGGGACAAGAGAGCAGAGGCAAGAGGCACTAGGCTCACTGCAGCCTAGGCCTGATAAGCCCTGTTCACTGCAGGCTGTTGATTGACACTTGCAGCGTCAATGCTTGCTCTTGCAGTAAACAAGCTAGAGTTGCAGTCCAACTGAGCTGCGAAAGTGAAAAACACCGAAAGATTTTCGAATGTGGATCACTGCTTCAATTTCAAAAGTTGAAGCGATGAGTACTAGCTGAGGCAGATTGGCAGCAAGGCCAAAATGCAGGTGCAGGAAAGTCAAACTTGAGCACTCAGGCCTGTTGTCTCCAGAAGGATTTTGGTAGCCGAAAACAAGAAGAAAGGTGTGCACTCCTTTCATCCTGGCTGGGGAGCAGGCTGTTGTTGACTTGGCGTGGAAGCTGCAGCCGAGGCCTGACTGCAGGGGTCCTAGCTTGCAAGCCAGAACCTGACAAACTGCTACCAAACGCTGCGCTAATCCACTCCAGATCGAGGAGGAGTGAAAGAGGGCAGTCTGTAACATAGCCGCTGAGAAGGTTGGTGGGCTGTTTGAGGTCACCAAAGCAATCCGTGGGGCCCTAGTGCGTGAAGCTGGAGATGTTGCTGAGCTCAAGCATCGTGTCCACCACAGAGACCACCAAGCCTTCCATTCCTTACATTCCAACAATTGCATATACACTGACGGGACAAAGCAGGAGGGGGCTAGCTAAATAGTGAATGATAAGAGACAGACGTTCAAAGTCCATTATGACGCTGAAGCAGCACAAAAGGTAATAATAATTAAAGAAGATCTGGAGGGGTGGAACTGGTCCCGGACCATTTGAAGCATTACTTTTTTGGGTAGGAAGGTTTGGAACTGGGGTATGCTGAGAAATGGCAAATTCTCAACGGATTTGGACAAACTTTTTTCCCCTGAAAAGTAGTAAAATTTAAGGAAGATCTGGAGGGGTGCAACCAGTCCCAGACCATTTGAAACATTACTTTTTTGGGTAGGAAGGTTTAAAACCGGGGTATGCTGAGAAATGGCGAATTATCAATGGATTTGGACAAAATTTTTTATCCTGAAATCTAATACAATTTTAGGAAGATTTGGAGGGGTGGAGCTGGTCCTGAAGGGTTCCACGACAGTTCATCACCACGACAGTTCATCACCGCGACAGTTCATCACTGCGACAGTTCATCAAAACGACGGTTCATTGCTGCGATGGTTCATCACTGTGACAGTTCATCAAAACGACGGTTCATCACTGTGACGGTTCATCACCATGACGGTTCATCACCATGACGGTTCATCACCAAGCCCGCTTCCCCAAGCCAACAAGTAATTGAATTTCATCAAAATGTCTAGAAATTTTAATTATTAGTGTTGCAAATGTCAAAAACCCGGAATTCCATTGATATCTTATAAGGAATTTTGACAATGACAAGAGGGCAACAGTCACAGTTTTGAAATTCTACCAAAAAATTGTCAAATTTTGACAAAAAACAGTTGCAAATGTCACAGTCTTTGAATTTTTTTGATCATTTGTTGCGAATTTTGTCTATTGATAAGTAGCAGTTGCCACAATTTCAGAATTTCATAAAAAATTGCAAAAACTTTTCAAAATTATTTTAGTCTTTGTCCAAAATCTTGGAAGGGGCTTAATGATTCCACCAAAATTTAGCAAAGTTTGATGCTTTCAAGTTACAACTGTCGCAGTTCCCAAATTCCACAAAAACTTAAAATTTAGACAATTTTAAGTTGAAATAGTCACAGTTTCAGCAA
>JASANA010000758.1:0-41801 GCA_030248095.1 Ptycholaimellus sp. GST1_10
AACCACCGAGCCTCCAGCCGGACCCCGGCCCGGGGCGCGGCCCCGAGCCGCAGCCTCCTGGCCGCCTCCGCGTCACCGCCGAGGGCCCCCGAGGCCGGGTGGAGCTCAACGTCATTTGTGACACCGGCGCCTCCAACACCTGGATCTCGCGCTTTGCGGTGGAGAAGCTGGGGCTGCGCCGAGGACGAGTGACGACGGGGTGGGGACGAGCAGCAGCTGCGAGGCCCAGCTCATCCGCTCTCGCTTCGTCCGCCTCAACGTCTGCACCTCCGGCGGCATATTCCCATCAACGGCCTGCAGGTGGAGCGCATCGCGGACGGCTGCCGCATCGGCGGCTTCGAGCTGGAGACGAGCGTCCTGCCGCCAGAGGCCCTTCGCCCGCCTTCCACCTGCCCACTCTCGCCTCCTCGCCCCTTCCAGGTCCACGTGCTCCTAGGCCTGGACTTTTGGGAGGAGATCTTCGGCGACGCCAGCCGCCTCCGCCTCGCCAAGGGCCTCAGCCTCTACCAGACCGTCTTCGGACCCGTGCTACAAGGCCGTGTCGACGAGGAGCTGGTGGCGGCGGCGGGAGAGGAGCCGACGAGCGGAGCTACTCTACTGGCCCTGGACCCAGACCCCACCGCGGAGGACCTGGGCAGCCGCCTGGAGAGCCTCCTGGCCAAGCAGACGGAGGTGGACTTCCTCGGCACCGGCTACGGCCCCGAGCCCAAGGAGAGCGCCTTCGAGGTCTGCGCCCGCATCTTCGACTCCCACCGCCTCCCCGACGGACGCTTCGAGGTTGGCCTCCCGATCAAGCAGGAGGTCTACGCCCTCGGCTCCAACTACCATCTCTCCCTCCGCCGGCAGCAGCGCCTGGAGGCCAAGTCGACTGCGGAGGAGATGCGCCTTCACTACGAGGAGTTCCGCAAGTTCATTCGCCAGGGCATCCTCGTCCCCTCCGTCTACGGCCCCGAGCCTCCTTCCTCCGACCCCGCCCAGCTTCCTCGCCACTTCCTGGCTCACCGCTCCGTCTTCAAGATCGGCGGCAACGGCCAGTTCAAGGTCCGTCCCGTCGTCGATTGCTCCGCCAAGTCCTCGTCGGGAAAGAGCCTCAACGACTGCCTGGAGACGGGGCCGAGCCTGATCGAGGATCTCCTGCGCCTGCAGCTCCAGTTCCGCCTCCCCCGCCGAGTGCTGATCAGCGACCTCTCTTCCGCCTTCTACGGGATCCAGGTCCGTGAGGAGCATCGACGCCTGCTCCAGGTGCTGCTTCCCCGCGACTACTCCAAGCCCATCGGCCCTCACAACGTCCACGCCTACTCCTACACTCGCCTCATCATGGGCGCCAGCCCTTCCCCCAACCTCTTGCTCTTCACGCTGAGTCAGCTGGCCAAGGAGGCGCTGGACGGGAACGGGGACGTCTCCGCCTGCGGCCTGAGCAAGGAGGAGTTGGAGGAGCTGCCGCGTCAGCTGTACGTGGACAACCTCATCTCCTGCTTCGAGAGCGCCGAGGACGGGCGCCGCCTCGCCTCCAGCCTACAACGCTTCTTTGCCCAAGCGCAACAGAAGCTCTGCCAATTTGCGTCCAACGACGTCGCCGCCTTGGCCGAGCTCGCGGAGGAGGACGTTTGCTCCAAGATGTCCATCAAGAACCTCGGCCTCCAGTGGACCACTGGCACCGACTCCATCTCCCCAGTCCTGCCCGACCTCACCTTCGACGGCATCCTCACCCGCCGCATCCTCCTCTCACTCACCGCCAAGATCTACGACCCCACCGGCTATCTCTCTCCTGCCCTTCTGGAGGCCCGTCTGCTGCTGCAGTCCGCCTTCGCGCCCAAGGAGCCCTGGGACACGCCGGCTTCGGACGAGACGAGTGCGGCTTGGGACAGGATCCAGTCCGGCTTCAGCCACCTCTCTAACCTCTCCTATCCCCGCTGCCTCATCGGGCCCCGAGACACCGCCTACCGCCTGGTGGTCTTCGCGGACGGCAGCGAGCGCGCTTACGGCTACGTGGCCTATCTGGTGGTGGAGCAGGGAGAGGAGTTGGGCGCCCAGAGCGAGTCCGCCGGCCTCAACGACGTTCGCTTCGTCCTGGCCAAGAGCCGACTGGTGCCGGCGACCAAGAAGGGCCTGATCAAGAGCGTGCCCCGGGTGGAGCTGTGGGGCGCCCTGCTTGCCACCCGCGCCATCGCCTACCTCCGTGGCCTCCTGCAGCCTCACCTCACCCTCTCCCACACCCGCCTCTTCCTCGACGCCCACACCATCCTCTACTGGTACCACCGCGGGACCCAGCTTCGCGCCTACGAGCACAAGCGCATAGAGGAGATGCGAGAGAGCTGGAGCGGCTTCGGAGATGCGGCCGTCTGCTACGTGCCCACGGCCGACAACGCCGCGGACGCCCTCACCAAGCCCATCCCCGCCTCCTCACCTATCCTCCGCAACTTCCACTCCGGGCCGGCCTTCCTGCGTCAGCCTGCCAAGGACTGGCCCAGCTGGGCCCCGCCAGCCTGCGACAAGGACCTGGAGACCGGCGTGCCGCGCGTCCACAGGGCCAAGGACCCGGCGCTGGAGAACGAGACCCTCATCCTAGCCGCCATCAACGCTGAGCCCTCCCTGGCTGACCAGCTCGTCCTCGCCGACCTCCCCTACCACCAGATCGTCAAGAAGCTTGCCTGGCTGCTACGGTGGCGTCAGCGGGCTACGATTCCGCCCCTGGGGCCCCAGCTGACCAAGCACGAGTTGGAGGAGGCTGAGCTGCGTCTTCTACTCCTTCTACAACGCTCCACCTACCCCCTCATCTTCGCCCGCGGACTCAACGGAGGACGCCGGGGCAAGAAAAAGACCAAGGAGGAGCGTCAGCTAGCGCTGCAGTGGCGACCGGACGGGCTGCTAGGAGTCGGCTCCCGCATCGCCGACCTTCAGCCCATCCTCCTTCCCGGCGCCCACCCCCTCACCCGGCGCCTCATCCTACACCATCATCACCTCCTCATCCATCCAGCCCAACGGACCCTCCTCTGCCGTCTTCGCGAGACCTACTGGATTACCGGGGGTCTGCACACCGTCAAGGCCAGCGTTCGAGGCTGTCGCCGCTGCGCTCTCACTCTGCGCCCGGCCCTTCCCCGACCACCTCCCGGCAATCTCCCGCCACAGCGTCTGGAGACGGGAGAGCCAGCCTTTCGCCATCTACTCGCAGACCAGCTGGGCCCGCTGGAGGTGGAGGCGGGGAACGGGGAGTCGGGAGTGTTGGCCAAGCGCTGGGTGCTCATCTTCTCCTGCTCCTGCAGTCGGGCCATCCACTTCGAGCCCCTGGAGGACTACAGCGCAGGAGCCGTCACCAAGGCCTTCCTCCGCTTCTGGGCCCGCCGTGGAGTGAGCGGGGGAACGATCTACCTCGACTGCTCCTCCGCCTTTGGCGCCTTCGCCCGCCTCCTCAAGGAGCTGCCCGCCGAGCTCGGCCTCCACATCTCCTCAGCCGCCGTCAAGGCTCCGTGGAGGATGGGGGGCGTAGAGAAGATGGTGGATCTGGCCAAGAGGAGCCTGCGTCCCGCCTTGTTCCGCCTCCGGCTCAACGACTTCCAGTTCAACACACTCTTGTGCCAGGTGGAGGCGGTCCTCAACAGCCGCCCGCTTACCCAGCTCAGCGAGGACCCTGGAGACCTTCATCCTCTCACCCCGGACAGCCTCCTGCACCCGCACCGCCGCGCCGACCTCTTCGGCCCCTGCCAAGCCCTGGACCTGGCCCAGCACCCCGCCGCCACTCCAGCCGCCCGCCTTCGCCGCGAAGTGCGACGTCTGGAGGAGTGCCGCTGGACGTTCTGGGATCGCTGGAGCCGTGAGTACCTCCATCTTCTCCGTCAACGTCACCAGGCCGAGCTCCGCCGAGGCCGTTCCTCTCACCTTCACCTGGACCAGGTCCTGCTGATGGTGGGTGAGGAGCCGAGGGAGAGATGGCGGCTCGTGCGCGTCATCCGTCTCTACCCCGGCAACGACCAGATCCTGCGCTACGTTCGTGTCGTGGATGCCCGGGGTCACGAGTCTGATCGCCCAGTGCAGCATCTCGTTCCGCTGGATCTGGAGCTGCTGCCTGAGCCCGTCCCCGCCGCCGACAAGGACCCCCTTCCTGATCAAGGACCTCAGCCGACCGCGGACGCTAGCTTCGCCTCCGACGCCTCCGGGGACGCCGAGGAGACGGAGGGCCAGCTCCGCCAGGACCCCGACTACGTCCCTGCCAACCAGCCTGCCGTCCCCCGCGCGGACATTGCAGCTGGGGCGCTTCCGTACCCGCCGCTGACGGCGCGTGCCCTCCGCGCACTCCATCGGCGCCTGCGAGCGGGACAGGAAGACTAGGACCAGCCGACTTCGACACCTTCTCCCTTTCGACTTCACCTTCCGCCCCGTCTACAACTCCTTCCTCTCTATCGACTGCTCCTCCGACTCCTTCCTGACCCTCCTATTCTTCTCCTGCTCTGACCACGCCTCCGACCCTTTCCTCCCCCTCCAACTCTCTTTCTGCTCCGACCCGGCCAGCTACCAGAGCGCCGCCGGCGGCCTGGGCCCTGTCGAGACCGGCTCCGTCCTCGCCTTCCAGCCCCTCGCCTTCTTCGAGGTGGGCTTGGGACCCCCTCCGCGAGGGTGCGGACCCAGGTCTCACCGCCTTCCTTCCCAGCCACCTGCCATGCGCCCTTCTTCTTCTTCTCTCCTTTTTTGTTTGCTGGAGTTTCTTGTGCTCCCTGTTCAAGGCTTCATAGCCGAGACCCCTCTTTCGCGCCAGCCTCTCTGGCGGTGATTCTTTGGCTTCATGTAGCGTTCCGTCAACCGCTCTCTTATTCGCTAGCCATACTTTTCCTCCTCATGCTTTATGCACTGAGCTTCCTTTTGTTTCGCTCGCCTTCGTGGCCTTCTAGCTTTGCTCCTCCTATAGTTGAGCCTGATTTGACTTCCACTCCGACATCTTCTCTCTCTTCACCAACCTTTCCCTCTCCTTCTCCATTCTGAGTGAGTAGTTTCGTTTGTCTGCAAACGAGGCCCCGAGGATCTGTAGATGGCGCAAGTGGGGGTTTTGGGCTGGTAGTCGTGATGCTTCCCTGGCATGACCGTAGCCGCGTCCAGCGGACCGCGCCAAGAGCCGCCCCAGCCTCGCATCCCCCCATCGCCCTCCTACCCCCTCTCTCTCCTCATCCTGCCCTTCACTTCTGTTGTGCCTTGGCCTTTGGTTTAGTAAAGAGACCCTGGAGGCGGTGGGCATCTCGCACGTCAGCAGCATGGAGAAGCTGGACAACTAGGGCAAGCAGGTCGCCGCCAACGGCTTCGCCCACGCCACCGACCTCGACTCCGTCCTCTCCCGCAAGATCTGGAGCGCCGACGTCTCCCGGCCCTTCAGCATTGCTTCGATCATGTTATGCTCTTCTGTCTCTTTCAAACCCAAAACACTGCGCGGGAGACGGTTTCCCAAATATCCGAGCCGACTCTGCCTGTACCAGGGCTGCTTCTGCTCTCGTCATCTTCCGCAAATTGCGCTGCAGATTCCCAGTCTCAAATAATGCCTTGCAAGAGACAATAGAAAAATAGAGAGCCTTAAAAAGGGGATGATGGTAGAAGACGTAATCGCCAGTGCGCCAGGCATACTCTGCAACTGCAGCATAGTCGCAGTTCCGTTGTGCGTAGGCCGGGAGCCCTTCATTGGTGGCGACGAGAACCAGACGCTCCTTCGGCCAAGCCTTTTCCAGGCGCAAAAAATTGTCAACCACTCCTGCACCTCCCCACTTCAAGTGAATCGGCTCCTGCAAGTCTCATCGGTGAAACATTTCCCAGCCCTCAATTGAATGAATGGAAAGCCTTGGTCAGGTGCAGTGCGAAGAGACGCGGATACACGCGGGAGCCGTAGACCAGTCGATAGCTGCCATCGGCCAAGGCTCGGTGAAGGTCCTCTGCCCCTTTGATCCCCGCCGTCTGGGGGATGGATGGCAAATGTGCGGCGAACAAGAGCAGCTGCAGTATGCCTCGTAGCGAAGTGGAGCATTGAAAAGGGCAGAGGTGTAGGAGGCGTGCTGCTCCAGCAGCAGACGTAGACTAAGACCCAATGCCAGGCGTCGATTCTGGCATCTCTGCCCAGTCAATCTTTCCAAAGCCCTGGTGAAGGCATGGAAAACGAGCTGGGCCAGGCTGATAAGGAGGAGAATGGGCTGGCAAAGCTTCCACACATCCATTATCACCATTTCTGGCTGAGGCTTCCTAGGATGGGGGGAGAGTTCCGATAGGGTGGGTGGAAAGTGGGGGCAAAGGCAACCGGTAGAAAATGTAGTCTGGGAGGCGTCGAAGGATGCGAGTGTGCGGAGCCAAAGCCATACGGTCGGGAGTGAGGCTCATGTAGATTGGAGTCACGTCTGCTTTGCTTTGTGCTACCAGGGCCATGATTGAGGAATCGTTGACCCAGGCATTGGCAGAGTAGCCTACTGCGGGAACCTGCAAAGCTTCTGTATGGCAGGGAAATTGAAGAGCAGGCAACCAATTGGAGGTGGAAGGAGGAGATGTTTGAGAGAAGGAGATGGGAAAAGGCGTTGCGGAGGAAGCGGAGATAGAGCCGACTTCGGGCTGCGTTGTTGCTTGTCCAAGCCACTCGTATGGGAAGCGATTCGGTGGATCCTTCTAGCATCATGGTTGTAGGGGAGACTTATTTCATTTAACAAAATTCTACTACTAAATTGACTACTGACACCATTTAAGTAATTGCTCGTGAAGAAAAGGACAAGTAACCGCAGAGAGAGTATGAAATTTCAGAAATAGTGTACCCTGCTTTGATTCTTCTTTTGTTTATCTGCGGTCAAATGTCATCTCTGAAATGATCGAGTCTGAAAGCTTTTGACTGCAGCCGTTGCTTGTAAAGCTCTGGCGGGAAATAAAGCGGCAAAGAAAAATGAACATCGGGAAAGAAAAATTGCATTTTTCTACTGTTCAAAAGGTTCTAACAGGCCGAAACTGCCTGGCATTTGAAACTGCGGTCATAAAAATGAGGGCTGACGCCTAGTTTCCCCCCCTAATCAAAGTTTCCCCCCCCATGGAGGGTTACCGGCCAACCAAGGGGGGGACCCCCCCCATGAAAGTTTCCCCCCCATGAAGTTTTCCCCCCCTCAAGATTTTACCTACCACATAGACCCTGCGCTAAATTTGGTGAAACTAATTGAAAATAGGTGAAATTGTGTTTTGGGGGGGGGGAACTAGGCGTCGAAATCGACGACTAGTTTCCCCCCCCACGAGTTTTGACGACTAGTTTCCCCCCCCCCCCAAGACACAATTTCACCTATTTTCAACTGTGTGCACAAACTGAATACTGAATCTATTAAAGGCTTAGGCTTAGTCAAAAGCACAAGCATCGTGGCAACTGCGTAGGCTTCGCTTGCGAAGCCTTAAAGCTGAATGCAAACTATACCAGCAACTGCGTAGGCTTTGCTTGCGAAGCCTTAAAGCTGAACTCAAATTTGCGGACTCACAAAAATAAAAGACCATATAGTGAAAAATAGCCGAAAATAGGTGAAATTGTGTCTTGGGGGGGGGGGAAACTAGGCGTCGAAATCGACGACTAGTTCCCCCCCCCCCCCCCAAGCGTTTTGACGACTAGGTTCCCCCCCCCCCCACGACAAAAATTTCCTTGTTCAGACTGCCGTATCAACTATGGGCTGCATTAGCGCAGGGTGTGTGGGTATAGGTAAAATCTTGGGGGGGGGGGGGGGGGGAAATCCCATGGGGGGGGGGGGGGAAACTAGGTGTCAGCCAAAATGAGATCATGAGTAATTACCCTACAAGTAGCATGGCAAGAGACCAGGAATGCAATAAAATTGCTATATCGATGTTAGAGTGAGGCTACGGCTTCTTCTTAGCCGGCAGAAGGGCCTGGAAGATGAGCTGAAGGGCCAGGGCGATGGCGAAGGCGCTTCCACCAGCCACCAGAAGCAAGTGCGACGCATTACCGGTGGGCAGAGTGAGTTTGGTGCTTGAGGCTGGAATGGGGATTCGAAGTGAGGGGCAGGGCTCGCTGTTCACGCAGTCGCAGCTCAGCTCCTCCAACACTCCGCCGCCGCACTGGGAGTCTGCCAATGTCAAGTATCAGTTAAATTATATAACAATTTTTTGTAGAAATCTATTATAATTTTTTTTTTAATTTTGAATAATAATTTTTTGGTCGGTAAACTGCATAAATATCGATTAAGTTTAAAATTGCCTGGCAGCCTCAATGCGATTTAGAATTCAATTCAATTGATGGGGTTTCGAAGAGGGGAACGCGATAGCTGGCCAGAGTTGCAGCGGAGATACACTGCCGGCGTTGGCAGGCTCACGGAAGCTGCGGATCCCGCCTCAGACACTGCCTGATACCTGCACATCCACTTATCATGCTCCCTCTTTTCCTCCCAGCTTTGCCCAGTCCACCTGAGATTGAGCGGCAGACTGAGCTGTTGCTCGAACACGAAGCTGTTCACGATGCTGTGCCGGCTGCAGAGCAGGGCCTGAAGAGAGAATGTTGATGGACAAGAAGGAGGAAAGGACAAAGAGAAAGAGGACGGTGTTGGGGCGAGCCTTGTGTGCTGGGGACTCCACATCTTGGGGATGGCTTTGAAGCAGTGGCTCGGCAGCGTGGAGGCTTCGGTGAGCCTCAAGGTCTAAATAGGCGCCGGCTGGGATGCTCAGAGCAAAGGCCACGCTGCAGTCCAGCATCCTAAACATCAGCTTTCTCATGCATGACAGTCTTGGTGCAGAAATGAGTAGCTAAAACGGTGAATTTTGAAGTTTAGGATAGAGGTGCAAGAAAATAGTATGCTTGGAGTGTTGCAAGTTGGGCAAAGAAAGTCAAACAATGTGGTGTGATATTTTGGCGCTGCTGTTTGTTTCCTCTAATATGGTTTTCGACTTTAGCTGGAATAATGGGCATTTGGGTAAGGACAGCGCACAGGCCAAAAATTCTAAAAATGCATTACCGCTACCCCAGTAATAAATTGACCTTTCCAAAGCTGTGAGCTTGAATGTGATGTGCCAATGACGATGGAAGCCTTGACCGCTAATGTTCTGCGAGATTTCAGCCGTCAATTTTTCCTATAACATTTTATCATCAATCACTGTTGTCTAGAAGCCATGAAGTGACCTTAAAAGGACATTTGCTGGCCTCTGTTAAGCAGGATAAACGGAGCACTGACAGAATCAAAACCCACATGGTTTTTTCTTTACATTTTATTTGAACCTTCAATCTTTAAAGTCCGTTTTCTGCAATACTAACATTTTTGTTCTTCTACCGCTTTAATTTTCCAAGCACTCTCTTTATCAGGTTTTCCTCCATTATTTAAAAAGGGCAATCGTGGCAATGGTTTAAAGGTATTTATTCGACGAAAAGGGCACCAATTATCAAAGGATTCCAAATCTCGATATGAGCAGGGAAAAATCACCCATCCACCGCATGTAATTGTCCGCTGTATAATTTCTGAACAATGTCAAGAAAGAGCGTCATCAAAAGCGCAGAGTGAATATGCGGCTGAAGACGTGTAAGTGCTGCATCTGCCGATTCTGCTGCAAGCCAGGTTTATTTCGATATATAACCTCTTTTCTCAACTTTAAAACAAATGTGCCAACTGAGTCATTTGAGTAATTTCTGTAAAAAAATTGAATAGCAATATTAGAAACAACACTTCTATTTGAACATTTGAAACTCTTTTAAATGAATTTTTGTGCTTTTCAGGCCAGTCATGAATCGTCAAAAAAGTGATGCCAACCTTCGTCCCACTGGACAGAGGTGAGGAAGGATTGAAGAAGCAGGAAGTCCTCCTCGCTACCGATTCGACTTTCCGCTGGCGGCAGAGGCTCAAACCCTTCTGTCAGCCTCTTTTTAGGTTGTCTTTAGGCACCTTGTTTGGTTCGAGTATAGTGGCATAGGCCTGCTGCAGTCTTCGTTGACGGTCGCTAAGGCGAGCAGGCGCCGGCTGCCCCAGCTCCACCAGCAGCAGAAGCGTGCCGATTTCGCAGTTCCTCAGCACCTGCATTCCAAGGGAGATGCAAAATCTTTCGGAGTTCTTGTTCACTTGGCACATTGCAAGCTTGGCTGGGGAAAGCATAAACCTCATCCTGATGGCGTAGCTTGAGCGCCAGTTGGTGCAAATCGTCCAGCACACGCAGTGCCTCGTCGAACCGCCCGCAGTCCACCAGACACAGCGCCAGTCTGTCCAGTGCCAGCATCCTGCACTGGTCAGCTTTGATCGAAAATAAATAAAAAGAGGAGGCCTAAAATGATGAACCGGTTCAGAGGGTCAGAGTCAAGGTAGCGCGCTGCTCGCTCCAGGTACTCCACAGCTTCGTAGGCTCGCTCCAGGGCATAGAGATGGGCGGCCAGCTGTAGACTGAGGGAGGCCGCCAACGCCACCTCTCCTGCCTCCACCTACAGTCCCCACTTCCTCCTAGAGTCCATTTCCAGGGTTTAGAGTGGATTTCTGCTCACGTGCAGTCGGATGGCCTTGCCGTAGCACTGGATGGCACCGGCCAGATCCTCGTGGAAGGCTGCAATCTTTCATCGTTCCAGAGAGCAGGAGAATCTTTCCAGAAAGCAGGAGAAGCCGGGCTGGAGGAGGAGGGCGGGGGGCAAATGTGAGAGGGAAAAGGAAAAAGAAGTAGTCAAATGGTTACTGGGCAAGGAGAGGCGGTGTTTATCCTCCTCGGCGGCGGCGAAGAGTCGAGCGGCCTTGAGGAGCTCCTGGCTGCAGGCCACCGTCTTCGCCTCCAGCTTCGACATGGCTGAAGTCATAGGGGACGAGGTGTCCCAGGCTGTGAAGAGGAGGGAATGGCAACTGAGATGGCAGAGGCCGGCGTAGGGCAGGCAGTTGCTGTCCTGCAGGCGGTGTGAGAGGGCGGCCAGACGACGGGCGGCCTCTCCGCTGTTGCTTTTACGGTTCAGGGCGATGAGCTTCTTGCGCAGCCGTCCGTTGATGGCCCGGTACTCGCTCCACGGCTCTACATAGGCCTGTATAGCAGAATTATCTTATGGAAACATTTTGCAGTCCCTGTAGGAAATTTTGAGGCGTTTTCAAAGCCATATTTTCCTTATGAATCCACATTGGGAAATATAATAAGAGAAAGGTCGTCTCACCTCGTCCTGCATGATTGGCGCGTCGGAGAAATGGAGTGTCAGTAAGAGTCAGTATCAGTAAGAGTGAGGAATGATTCAGAGGCAGCAGTTGGAGTGAAGAGTATTCAGATTGTCGTATTTAGAGTGAAGTGCAGCTGTCTAGTGTGAGGCAGCGGCGAGGTCGGTGGGCGCAAGCTCCTCCTGCTGTAGGTCGTGCAGGGCGTGGGCGAGTAGGTCGCGCTTGGAGCTCAGCGAAGCGTCGGAGACGGCCAGGTCCTTGGCAGCCTCTTCTTCAGCAGCTGCGATGGCCTCGTTCACGTAGCTGAAGTCGTTGAGGATCAGGAACTGCTTCAGATCGCCCATCAGCTTTCGAATCCCTTCCACTGCTCGAGCCTCAAACTTCTTAGTCTTTTCTGGGTCCCCTGAGAGGATGATAAAGGGCAGCCAACCATATTAGCTGCTCGCACCTCCATCTCATACTGCTCCGAGGCGTAGCTGACCACCCGGCTTACCTGCTTGTTCGGCTCCGTCTCTACCTGGAAATGAGAGGTAATGTGGATGAGAATGGCGTGAAGTGGAATGCGAGCGTTGGCCAGGTGGATGATTTCGCGGAAGTTGTCGGTGAGAGAGCGGATGTTGGTGCGCAGACGGCTGCGGTACTCCTGGAGGACGACGGACTTGGGCTGGGCTGGCCCCGCCTTGCTCATGCCTGGCCCCCAAGCATCGATTCCTGGCTAGCTTTTCTGCTTCTGGAAGCATCTAGTCTCACGGCGTGTCAAGCAAGCTTCAAGCAAGTCGATAAAATAGATAAAATATTTCAAATACAATGAAAACGGAGCAGCTGTAAAGATTGTTCAAGCTGCAGGTGAGTATGGCGGAGAAGAAAGACTGGAGGTTTCGGGAAAATAGGGTGCGGCATGTGCTACAGTAGTCCAAAGTGCTCAGCTGTTTCTTCAAGAGTTATAAGTGTGCCACTTTGAATTTATCGTCGTGTTGCTAGCAACTCAGGCTGAATGCAAAATTGTTATGACCGTTAATAAACGCTTAAGAGGCGTTTTTCGATAGGAGCACGAATCCCACACAAGGGGGTGAACATGAATTTTTTTACCCCCCTTTTTTATGACAGATCCCGAATCTCCATACATTTTTATGTAACTCCACCAATTTTGGGCGTAAAATATGCAGAAATGGGCTCTCTGCAGCTCCAAACGTAAAGGAAGGTCGAGATTTCGGCAATATTTGCGTTTCAGGTACTTGCAGTCACTTTAAAGCCAATTTCTCAAGTATTTTTGCGCGGCCGAAGGCCGCCTGCCGCGGAGGGCAGGGCAGTCAGAGCTCCGTAGGCCGGAGGGCATGGGTGCGGAGGCCCCGGAGCGCAGCCTAGCATGCGAAGCATGCTAGGCGAAGCGTAGGGGCCGTAGCACCCGTGCCCGGAGGCCGGAGGAGCTCTGGCGCCCTGCCCGAAGCGGCGGGCGGCCAAGGCCAGCTTAAGCAGTTACCCCATTTTTGCGTCCGTCTGTCCGCATATATATATATATATATATGTGTGGTTCCGGGGCCCGTACTCCGCGGTTTTTCAACGAAATTGGCTAATTTTTTGCATGAAGGTCCGCCTAGGTGGTATCTCCAGGCCATTTTTTGCGCTTGACGTAATTTTGCGTTTTTCGCCCAAAACCCAAAATTTTGATGTTTCAAAGTACCAAAAATCATAAATCGCTGGGTTTTCAATGAAATCAGCTGATTTTTGGCAGGTACATCCGTCAAAGTAATATCTTGAAGCTGGCAAAAGGAAATTTCGAAATATTTTTTATTTATTGATTTATAGTCAAAAACCCAAAATATTGATGTTTCAAAAATTTGAACATGCATAAGTCCATGGTTTTTCGATGAAACTAGCTGATTTTTGGTATGTACATCCGTGAAAATAATATCTTGAAGCTGGCAAAAGGAATTTTGGAAATTTTTAGTATTTCTCGATTTATAGTCAAAAACCCAAAATCTTGATGTTTCAAAAATTGGAACATGCATAATTCATAGTTTTTCATTGAAATCTGATGAATTTTGGCATTTTCATCTAGGTGGTGTCTTGGGGTGAGGCCGCGCATCTTGGCAACCGCCGAGAATACCTTGTCGAATTTCAAGGTCTCCATTTTCGAGGTTTTTTGACCATAAATCAAGAACCAATCAAAATGGCATCGATCCCACAAAAACGTCCCGAGCCACCACCCAGACGGACCTTCATGCAAAAAATCAGCTAATTTCAATGAAAAACCGCTGAGTATGGGCCCTGGACACACATATATATATATATATATATATATATATATATATATATATATATATATATATGCGGAATGACGGACGAAAAATGGGGTAACAGCTTAAGCGGGCCTTGGCCGCCCGCCGCTTCGGGCAGGGCGCCAGAGCTCCTCCGGCCTCCGGGCACGGGTGCTACGGCCCCTACGCTTCGCCTAGCATGCTTCGCATGCTAGGCTACGCTCCGGGGCCTCCGCACCCATGCCCTCCGGCCTACGGAGCTCTGACTGCCCTGCCCTCTGCGGCAAGCGGCCTTCGGCCGCGCAAAAAATAATCATCAAAGCGGTAGACCATTTAGTTGACTCAACATAACCAAAATATTACATTATAAACTTAGAACAAGTCGATAATTCCACTCCCTAATTGGCTTCAACTCCAACTTTCATGCTGCCAATACTTTACACTTCACATGCCAGAGCCATAAATTGCAATGATTGCGCTGCTCTTTGCGAATTGACAAGTGCTCACGCTGTCTTGAAGGTTGTGCCATGTCCTGGATGGACTTTATTTCATGAAGGTTGAGGAAAACTCATAAATTCATGGATATTTTGGAAATTGTTCTCTTAATGATACACAGAGCAAAGAAGGATGCAGTTGTATAAAGGAGAGTAAGTAGAAAGAGAAGCAGGCGCAGTCACTTGACGTAGCGTTCCATGAACTTGCGATGAAACTCGCCGCGGATGGCGTCGTTGATGAAGATGGGGTCCTTGGCCCGCTCCGACTGGCCCTTCGCGCAGTTCTTGAACACCACATCGTCGTCCCACCTACCAACATCACAAAGCTGATCTCGCTACATCCAATGGGCGTGGAATGAGAAGCTACGCACCTCCGAGCGACCTTGAAGTCGGCCTTGTCGGGGTTGAGGAGGGGGTTTCCGAGCAGTATGTTGTCGGTGCGTATGCGCTCCTCCTCGGCGGCGGCGGCGGCGTCCTGCTCCGCCTTCTCGGCGGCCCGCTCGGCCTTGATGCGGGAGAGCTCGGCCATGAGCTCCGCGGTGTCGTCCTCCTCCTCCGCCTCCGAGTCCTCGTCGCCGGAGTCGGGGTCCAGCGGCTCGTCCGCGTCCAGGTTCGTCGACGCCGTCCCCGCCGTGATCCGCGGCCGCTTCTCGGAGGTCGAAGAGGAGCTGGCGGCATCCGAGGCTCGCCCACGACGGCGGGTCTCACGGGCCAGACGCTCCCGCTCCTCCAGGTCACGACGGTGCTCCTTCCCGCGCACATCCTCCACCGTCGACTGCCCCGTCTGTCGGTACCTGGGCAAGGGAGCTGGCTGAGAGGAGGAGAGTGGAGAGGAGGAGGAAAGGGGGCTAGCTTGATCTTGGTGTGACTGGGCATGTCGCGGGAGGAGTACTGCTTGGAGAGCTTGCTGAGGTCGCCCTCATTCTTGCCGCCGCCGCCGCGGGCCGTGTCGAAGGTGGGACGATGGGCCGTCGTCATCCTTGCCGCTTTCTACTCACCACTTCCTCTACTTCAACAGCTCCTAGAATGGCAGCCAACCACGCCTCCTATGATAGGTACGCTCTTGTGTGCGCACAGAATGCGCTTTTCCAAGTCAATGCTTGGCACTGCGCAGGGGGCGACAATTTATTTCTACCAAGCATTTATTTGGTCAATTTCCGTCGATTTCCTTTGATTTTTTGCCTTTTCTCAACTTTTGTTTTCTTTTTATTTTAGGGTTGGAGTAAGAATCCGCTTGAGATTTCTCTTTTTCAAGTAATCAACATAACTTTTGGAGAGTACTAAAGCACGCGCAGGCAGGCGTCAGAAACCACGCAATAGTTGCAGTATGAGGTGACAGCCCCACTTTCATTGTCAGCCCCCAAATAGCAGAAAGGCCTCCCACTCCTCTCATCCCAGTCCAACCATGTCCATCGCTGGCCTGGCTCACGAAGCTCGCGTCAACGGCGACAAAATCCGCCGCCACTTTGCCGCGCATGAAGGTTGTGGCGCCTTTCCCACCTCTCTCTCTTCCATATCTTTCGGGCACTCTCGCAGGGCAAACTCACGGTTCCTTCGTCCCCTCCTATTCCCCCCTCTCATTGGTACCTGGAAGACCAGAAAGGCAATCGTACTAATCCTCCCCCAACCCAGCCAAGCCCCCAGCGTCCCATGTGATTGTGATTCTGGTCCATCCGAAGGCTCCTCTGCCGGCACTGCTCCACCCAACCCCGCCGGGAAGCCAGCCGCCAATGGCAGCCTCGTCGACAGCATCGCCGCCGTACGCAAGGACCTTCAGGCTACTCTACAGGACGCCGGTTCCCTCCATACCTACCTCTCCCATGCATACCCTCTCTCACTAACAGCACCTCCCTGCTCTGTCCTCCAAAGCTAGCTCTCGGCGTGCCTTGCTCCTGTCCAGGCGAGCCAGGAGGAACTGGGGCGGATAATTGCAGAGCATGGTCACGGGCATCACGGCCATCACGGTCACCGCGGCGGCGGGCACCATCGAGGCGGCGGCGGCCAGCACGGCCCCGACCTTACCCCCCGCGTGGCCACTCTGGAGGACGAGAACGCCGCCATGAAGGTATCGCCTCTCCTCCTCTCCTCTTCCTCCCCCAGTCGAGCTCCAACCGACTGCAGAAAGAGCTGGCGAGTCTGAAGAGTCTGGTGGAGGCTTTGAGCCAGAAGCTGGGCGGCGTCAGCATCGCCGGTAAGCCCTCTGCACCCCCGCCCGCCCCCGCCAGTGAAGGGGAGGAGGAGGAGGATGATGTGGACCTGTTCGGCTCGGACGAGGAAGAGGACGAGGAGAAGGAGAAGATCAAGGCCGAGCGACTGGCAGCCTACGCGGCGAAGAAGCAGAAGAAGCCGGGCCCCATCGCCAAGTCCTCCGTCATCCTGGACGTGAAGCCCTGGGAGGCGGAGACGGACATGGCCGCCATGGAGAAGGACATCCGCACCATCCAAATGGAAGGTCAGCTTTCTCTCTAGACCCTTTGCCTGGGTTGGTTGGGAGGCATTGGTGGGTTGAGGTCTGGTGTGGGGAGCGGGAAAGCTGGTGCCGGTGGCCTACGGGGTGAAGAAGCTGCAGATCATGTGCGTCGTTGAGGACGAGAAAGTTTCCATCGATGACCTCACTGCCAAAATCGAAGAATTTGAAGACTTCGTTCGCCTTCTTCTCAGTCTCTTGGTGAACTTCGAACAACAAGGGTGGATTTTAGGTGCAGTCGGTGGATATCGCAGCTTTCAACAAGATTTAGCCGATCATCCCAAACTTAATCCCAACAAACCTTTTGCAACTCCATTGCCGCTTCCCATTTTCTGGTCCATCCTAGGTGCCTTTTTGTATTGCTTCAACTTAAACACAAAATGGTGTTTCCTCAGTGCATCTGTTGTCTGTTGCCTGCGCACTGGTTGATGGGTTAATATTTTTCGAATTCCAAATGGTAATACACCGCAGCCAAAAATACAATTCTTATTTTCAGTTTTTGCCTTAGCGCGCAAACATGGCCGCAATTTGATGATTACGAAAGACGCTGCATCCGTTCTCGCACAAATTTATTGGCCTTCTGAGAATGTTTAGACGGCAGGCGGTATTTGTTTAGGAAGGAAGAGCTAATGCTAGAGAGTGCAAGATGGTCGTGGCTCATTCATTCCATCCATCCCGTTATTCAGGTTAATAACAACAATAGCAATTCTTCTCTTTATTCTCACAGCCGAAATAATTGAACAGTAATCAAAAAGGATTGGACGTTGTAGGGGAAATGATAGGTTGACTTGCTTGCAAGCGTTGGGTCCTCAGAAGTAGGTCGTAGGCTTTGAAGAGTCCCAGAGCCCATGCAATAAGGACTCTGAAAGCTGCTATTGACTCAAGTGCACTACTCCTTGCTTCTTTCTGCATACTCTCCCAGGCCTCAGACCTAGCCTGCACATCACACAATTATCTCACTTTTGGTAGACTCTGCGATAAACGTATCTAAGATCCTTAAAAATCTTTCTTATCACCCCCAAGATAAGCCAGTGTGGCAGATAGGAACGCCCCTTTCCCGTTATTTGTGCGGCTACAAGCTCTGCATTTCTAAAAAGCACACAATGAGGCCGTGTTTTGACTCACTAGAGGGGATAGGTAGTGCGTGCTAAAGTGTGTAGTAAAGCGAAGCGGGGAAAGATTGAGATGGAGAGAGTGGAGAGCCAGCTGGCGGCTGTGAGATGAGCGGAGACTGCCAGCCAAGCACCAGCAGTGCCGCCGTCTCCTCCCCACCCGCTCGGACTAGGCAGGACCTCTGCTTCCTCAGCGAAGAGGCAGATGGGAAGGGTAGTTTGGGTGTTGGCAGGTTGGGGTGGAGGGCGAGTCATGCGGAGAACTTCGTGTGCGGGGCGGGGGCGGCGCTGGTGGAAACGACGCTGGTCTACCCCATTCACAAGACCAGCTTCCGCCAGCAGCTCCACGGCATTCCCATCTACTCCGCTCTTCGCCAGATTGCCTCTGAAGGACCTATTCGGTGGGTTTCCTCCTCCTTCCTCCTTCCCTCTCCTACTCTCATCACCTACTCCTCTAGACTCTACCGAGGCCTGCTGCCGCCGCTGCTGCAGAAGACGGCCTCGCGGGCCATCATGTTCGGCATGTACGACGAGTTCCAACGGGCACTTGGCTGTCCAGACCGACGCCAGCGTTTCACCTCCTGCCATCTTTCAGCCGCTGTCCTTGCTGGTTCCCTCTCTGCCCTATTTCTCTACTTCTTCTCCATCACCTTCTTGCTGACCTAAGGTTGGTGCGAAGCAGTGCTGACACCCCTGGAGCGGATCCAGGTGCTCCTACAAAACTCCAAATATCACTCCTTGCTTCAGGTCAGGCCTTCTCCTTCTGATCAAGATAAGCAATAGTGAGTGAAAGAAGAGCTGTGCAGAATACGCCGCACGCATTTGTGGTGCTGCGAGAGTACGGCTTCCGAGAGTTCTACCGCGGCCTGCTGCCCATTCTCATACGAAACGGTGCCTCCAACGTCCTCTTCTTTGCTTTTCGGTTGGTCCTTCCTTTAGTACCGAGATACTAGAGGGAAGAAGGGCTGGGTGAAATGTCAGAGATCCGATTCGCGACAAAGTGCTGGCGCTGGCCAATCATCTGGAGAATGCGAGCGAGATGGAAACCTTCTGGGCGGACTTTTTGAGCGGCGCAGTTCTCGGCGCCTGTCTCTCCACCGTCTTCTTCCCCATCAACGTCGCCAAGGTTACCTCATCTTTTCACCTTCACTACTGGCTAAATGAGTGGAGTGAGAGAAAAAGGTGAGAGAGGGTTGTAGGTTCGGATCCAGTCTGAGCTGGGAGGACCGTTTCACAGCCTCGGTGCCATGCTGCGCCGCATTTGGGCGGAACGCAATCGAAACCTCCGCGAGTTCTATTTCGGCGGCCGCCTCAACTACACTAGGTACACCCCGCTTCTCTTTCTGCCAATATGTTGGTGGGATATAATGAAGAAAGGGTTTGAGGTCACTGCTGAGCTGGGGCATCACGAACTCCGTCTACGGACTTCTACAGCGCCATTTCTTCACTCAGGAGCAATGAAGACAGCGCAATGCCCACACTACCTCACCCCTTCTTTCTAGACATCTTAGAGGCCACATGAGGAGCCTGTTTGGGGTTCTATCAAAGACTGCCTTCCAACTGATTCACTGTGATTCTTAACCAGCTATGCTCACTTCAGTTCACAGTTTTGCTTGCTTCGATTTATTTTTCCTAGCTTTCCTGGCAGTCCCTCCCAGTCTGCCGTAAATCTTGAGTAGCCGAATGCACTTTATTGGAAATATTGCGCCAAAACTGCGCACAAGGAATTCCACAGTCATAAAAACGCTACTGTCAAAAGCTTGCAAAAAACCTTATGGTCATCAAATTGGGCGCTGCAAAAATGATAAGCGAGAGAAGATGAGCAGTCGTCTTCGATCACTTGTGAGGCTGAGCCAAGAGCTTGGTCGAGCTTGGGCTGAAAGAGGCTTTCTTCCCCTGGAGCTTCAAGGCTCGCTTAAAACACTTCTGGATCAACTAAATGTGACCGACCTTGGGGTTCTTCATGCCCTCCCTCTTCACTGGGCGTCCTCGATAATGAAGCCGTTTATCAGATGGATTCATTGGAGGCAGAGGTTGGGAGGCTGGGTGATAAAAAAGCCCCAGTGCTCTGCACACCAGTCTACGAGGACGAGCTGGTAAGTTTGGGCATCTTCGTCCTCACCCATCCAGCCGCTGCCATTCCGCTTCACGACCATCCGGGTTGCCATCTTCCATTTTCGTTTTGTCCCATTCGACAATCGTCTTTGTGCAGGTATTAACGGCTTTATCAAGGTACTCTGTGGCAAGATCCAAATTCACTCCTACACCTGGGTCAACAACTGGCCTTCCTCTGTTTTCCCAAAGTTTCTAGCATTCATCATTCATCGGGGATCATTTATAAATACTTTTGAGAATTATCAGGGAGCCTGAGGAGGTGATGCAGGAAGGCGACCAGGTTCTTGACACCTCCAGCGGCAGTGCATTTCTGGGCCCGGTGAAGGGGAATTTGCACCGCGTGGACAATGCTACTGCCGGCGTCAGCGCATTCTTCGACGTCCTCATTCCCGGTTCTTCATCCTAGTAGTTCCTCAGAAATTGAAACGAGGCCTGTGTAGGCTATGATGAGACGGTACGGGACTGTCATTATTACCGAGAGGTGGGACAGCTTCGCTTCAAGCTGGCCAACCCTCCTAGAAGCTTCTGGACTCAGCGTCTGGACTTGCCTGGATTCCCTCTCCCACTGCTGGCCCAAAACCCTCTTTAATCATTTGCCACAAACATCTCTAAAAACAGACCCTTGCTTCCACTTTGTTTCTCTTGTCAATTTCCAGTGATATGCTAGGTAAAAGAGCACATTTTCAAAGAATGTTTTTGCGCGGCCGAAGGCCGCCTGCCGCGGAGGGCAGGGCAGTCAGGGCGCGAAGCGTAGGGGCCGTAGCACCCGTGCCCGGAGGCCGGAGGAGCTCTGGCGCCCTGCCCGAAGCGGCGGGCGGCCAAGGCCAGCTTAAGCAGTTACCCCATTTTTGCGTCCGTCTTTCCGCATATATATATATATATATATATATATATATATATATATGTCCCTGTCGCGCTCGTACTCCGCGGTTTTTCAACGAAATTGGCTGATTTTTTGCATGAAGGTCCACCTAGGTGGTGGCTCGGGACCATTTTTTGCGCTTGGCGTAATTTTGCGTTTTTCTCGCAAAACCTAAATTTTTGATGTTTCAAAATATGAAAAATCATAAATCACTGGTTTTTCAATGAAATTTGCTGAATTTTTGCAGGTACGTCCGGCAAAGTAATATCTTGAAGCTGGCAAAAGGAATTTTTGAAATATTTGTTATTTATCGATTTATTGTCAAAAACCCAAAATCATGATGTTTCGAAAATTTGAACATGCATAGTCTATGGTTTTTCAATGAAATTAGCTGATTTTTGGAATGTACGTCCGGGAAAGTAATATCTTGAAGCTGGTGAGAGAAATATTTGAAATTTTTAGTATTACTCGTTTTTTGGTCAAAAACCAAAAATCTTGATGTTTCAAAAATTTGAACATGTATAATTCATGGTTTTTCATTGAGATCGGTTGAATTTTGTCATACGTTTTCATCTAGGGGGTGTCTTGAGGTGAGGCCGCGCATCTTGGCAACAGCCGAGAACACCTTGTCTGTCAGAGTATAGGCATTATGGATATCGATCGAAAGCTTATAATCAACCAAAGAGCACTGAGTCCTTTGTTTTGCACAGAAAGGTGCATATGCAGAGAAAACGGCAATAACCTTCTTGATTTGCAAAAACTTGATTTTGTGATTTTTCTCAAAAATAGGCCATTTCTCAAAATTTTTGTAGAAATTACGCAATCTGAACTATCATTTTCGTTTTTCTCATGAAATTTTGGTCTAGAAATCATGCATACATTTTTATTTGCAGGTGAACCAAATACAATATTTCTACTTTTCTATGTCAGACTCCAAATTTGGCCTATGTTATAACATAGGCCAGTTTCACAAGGGTAAAATTTTGGCACTAAAAAACTTCCTGCTCTACCGTATCTGCACACTTCCCAATTTCCTTTTGTGAGCAGCTTACCCTGAGCCTTATTCAAGTATCTACTAAGAAAAATTACTGGGTTTTCAACTTATTTTTTGAAAAATGGTCCAATGTATGAGGACAAGTCCGAAATTCGCCCTATGCTACAACATAGGCTCATAGTGACCAAAAAATTTTTTGTCTTCAAATTTGATTTTAATGCCCTAAATCGATGCACCGGCCTCAAATACACCCAAATATATAATTTTTATGCATAATTTTGATGAACTTTGAAGTTCGAAATTTTTAATGATCTTCTCAGTGTGAGACCAAAATGGTCAAGAAATGAAGAATTTTCAAAAATCAAAATTCATCAAAATTATGCATAAAAATTATATATTTGGGTGTATTTGAGGCCGGTGCATCGATTTAGGGCATTAAAATCAAATTTGAAGACAAAAAATTTTTTGGTCACTATGAGCCTATGTTATAGCATAGGGCGAATTTCGGACTTGTCCTCATACATTGGACCATTTTTCAAAAAATAAGTTGAAAACCCAGTAATTTTTCTTAGTAGATACTTGAATAAAGCTCAGGGTAAGCTGCTCACAAAAGGAAATTGGGAAGTGTGCAGATACGGTAGAGCAGGAAGTTTTTTAGTGCCAAAATTTTACCCTTGTGAAACTGGCCTATGTTATAACATAGGCCAAATTTGGAGTCTGACATAGAAAAGTAGAAATATTGTATTTGGTTCACCTGCAAATAAAAATGTATGCATGATTTCTAGACCAAAATTTCATGAGAAAAACGAAAATGATAGTTCAAATTGCGTAATTTCTACAAAAATTTTGAGAAATCGCCTATTTTTGAGAAAAATTACAAAATCTAGTTTTTGCAAATCAAGGATATTATTGCCGTTTTCTCTGCATATGCACCTTTTTGTGCCAAACAAAGACCACAGTGCTCTTTGTTCGGTTATAAGGCTTTCGATTCATATCCATAATGCCTATACTCTGACTAAAAATACTTGAGAAATTGGCTTTAAAGTGACTGCAAGTACCTGAAACGCAAATATTGCCGAAATCTTGACCTTCCTTTACGTTTGGAGCTGCAGAGAGCCCATTTCTGCATATTTTACGCCCAAAATTGGTGGAGTTACATAAAACTGTATGGAGATTCGGAATCTGTCATAAAAAAGAGGGGTAAAACAAGTATATGGCGCAAAGCGCAATAGGTGACCGTGGAGCGCATCCTTTATATGATACTTTGTAAATCAAAAATCAAGTCTGTGGTTTCTCAACCAATTTCAAAACTAAGCACAGATATAGAATCGACATATAGTGAACAAAAAAATCAACTATTCTGTGCAATTCTCAAGACTTCAGGTACTACAGTGCAAACACCGCATATTGCAATTTTCCAACTTTCTACCCAGAAAAGTAATGTTTTAAATGCTTTGGGACCAGTTCCACCCCTCCAGATATTCTTAAAATTTTATTACCTTTATGCAAACAAAGTTTGTCCAAATCCATTGAGAATTCGCCATTTCTCAACATTCCCCATTTTTCAAAATTTCTACCCAAAAAGTTATGTTTCATATGCCCCGGGACCCCTCCAGATCTTCCTAAAATGTTATTACCTTTCAGCAAAAAAAAAGTTTGTCCAAATCCGTTGAGAATTGGCCATTTCTCAACATACCCCATTTTTCAAACTTTCTACCCAAAAAAGTAATGTTTCAAATGCTCCGGGACCAGTTCCACCCCTCCAGATCTTCCTAAAATAGCATTACCTTTCAGGGAAAAAAAAGTTTGTCCAAATCCGTTGAGAATTCGCCCGTGGACAGCATTTCCAGATACCTATACAAATATATATATATATACACATGAGGACAAAAGTTTAGTAACCTCTATAGAGCGCGGCGCGGCCCTTCGGGCCGCTCCGCGGTCAAAAATTCATGTTCACCCGATTCTTGCTCCTCTCATAAAACGTCTCTTAATATCTCCAACCTATAGCAATCTTCATTTGTTTGAAATTTATGATAAATGATATGATAAATGAATAAATCATGTTCATATGAATTTTTTCGTTGCAGTGTAATTCACAGCAAAACTATTCTTGAAACTAGTTTCATTAGTGGCCAGCCAATAAAGCAGATGATAACAAACAATCTTCTTCGCAATGAAAATAACCAGCTCACCAGGCACATGATCCATATCCAGCTGTACAGGAAGTAATGGTAGAAAGGCTCAGATCAATTGACAGGCGCTCTCTCCCTCACAGTTCGAATGATGAGGGAAATGTGGAAGATGAGGTGGTTGGCGGAAACGAAGACCGCCGCTGCTTCCTCTCCCTCAACAAAGGCTCCCGCAGTGAGTGTGGGTGGGCTGGGTGAAGAAAAGGGGAGGGAGGAACCTTGAAGTACTCCTTGAGGGTGTTGGAGAAGCGCTTGGAGCGACTGACGAACTCCTTCTTCCGCCGCTCCACACTGCCCTGGGCGTTGAGGGGGACGAGGTGGTAGATGTTGTTGGTGGCGTCCAGCAGCTTCTTGATGGAGGAGGCGATCTCTTTGATGCTGGAAAGTTTGTGGCCTGGTTGGGATGGGAAGGAAGAGAGGGGGAAAGAGAGGAGGGAACATTTCGAGGAAGGCGCGACGGTCGGAGATCTGGTCAGGGATGCGGGCAAGGATCCTGCGCAGGGCCAGGGCTCTGCTGCTCAGCTCCTGGAAGGGGGCCTCTGGGTGCGCCAGTTGGAAATCCTCCGCCGGGGCTTGAGCCTCAAAATATCCGATCATCTCCTCTTCTCCTCTACTTCGCACCTTATTTCACTGTTTCATGGACAACATTATTTAGACACTGCTCGTGGAAAAGATTTACAGAAATTCATACAAGCGATCATATGACAATTCATCACCCATAAATCAGTTCACTATAATTGTCAACAGCGGCCAAATTAATGGCTTTTTTCATTCAACCAATTCTAGACAAATGCTCAACAAAATACAAACGAATGTAAGCGAGACAAAGGCTGCACCTGAAGACGAAGGAAGGCCTCCTCCAGATTAAGTCCGAGCTCCGACTTGGCCAGCAGGGCCTTGGTGAGGCAGAGCAGGAAGCCTGGCGCCGCCGCATCCGCCGTCTGGAAGGCACTCCTTAGGCCGCTCAGATCCTGCCCCGTCCGCTCCCCCAGCCGCTCCAACACCCCGCTGTACAGCGTCTGGTAGGCCAGCGCGGACAGGTAGGCCTCCTCCGCTGCCTGCCGTGGCTCTCCCGGCATTGCCTCTTCGATTTCCCTTCCTCCCACTCCTCTTCTACTCTAACTGCTCTGAAACTGGAGTAGGAATGGCTTACTCTAAAGAATTGAAAGAGGAGAGAGGGAAAGGGGTTTTAGAGAAGACTACTCTGGCACGGGCTTGGAAGGAGGGTGGCTGGAAAGCGAAGGCAGTGGCGCTTAGCGCGCTGTGAGCCTGGGGACAATGGCTGCTGGGCTGGGGGGTGAGGCGCATTATGGACGGGAGAGCCTACACACGCCGCCCGCCAAACAACTGGCTACCAAGAGGAGGGGGGGTGAGATGTCTTGGCCAGTGGGCACTTCCGAGTTCGGGGCCCCAGGGCTAAGTGGGCAGGGGAGCTGGTGAAAGGAGGCGTGAAGGAGAGAGGCCGGAGGGGCCTTGTGCGAGGTTCTCTGGCCCTCCTGTCTCTCCTGAGCATCCAAGGGCGCAGAGTACGATAGGGGCTTCTGGTGGGCCTGGGCGCGTCTTTTGGGAAGCTAGGCCCCCCTGGCTACTAGTGTGGCGTCGGGGGGGGGGGGGCGCGCCTGTTGTGGTAGTTTGGAGGGCGGGGGGAGGATATGCGAGGGTGGAGAAAGTCTGAGGCTGGGTCTCAGTTTCGGCCTCCCCCTGTAGGCAGGGCCAGACACATCCGCCCTGTGAGGCTACGGGGGGCGCTTGTACTGGGGGCAGAGGAGGATGAGCTATCTGGCGAGTGAAAGGACGGCCGCCGCCAGCCAGTGGCCCAGCGGGCATCCACTCGACCCGCGCGGCAGCAATCACATGCTCTACAGACCCGGCAAGACCACCGACTCCGATGTCTACCAGTTCGGCTTCTCATTGCTATCGATTCAAGCATAAATTTCATTTGAAAGCCTGATGAAGATTGATCGAATTATTTGGCGGAGTTGAAAAGAAAAATTAGACCATTCACAGTCGTTATTGTCAATAACGACTGTGAATGGTCTAATTTTTCTTCCGTCAATTCTTCTGCCAATTGTCAATAACTTATTGACATCGTGAGAATCGTATGAAATTATGGTCATTGTTGATGGTTGTGGTTTGAGGGTGGGCATCTATGGATGGCGCAAGCGGTGCCTCTACTGCGCGGTGATCGTGCTCTCGGTGGTGATCGTGGTGAACGTGGCCCTGACAGCCTGGATCATGCGAGTGCTGGACTTCACGCTGGACGGCATGGGCGGGCTTCAGCTCTCCGACCAAGGCCTCCGCGTCAAGGGCAAGGCCGAGTTCGACCAGCCGGTGCACTTCCGCCGCCTTCAGACACCCAAGGTTCATCCAGTCCCCAATTCCCCTCTTCCTGTCCCACCTTCACTGACTGACAGGGCGTCCCACTGTCCATCGAATCCTCGCGCGGCCTCAGCCTCAACGCCCGCAACGCCAGCGGCAGCGTCACCTCCAAGCTGGTGCTGGGCGAGGACGGCACGCTGGCAGCTGAGTGCGATCGATTCGAGGTTTCCTAAAGTCTTTCTAAACCCTCAAACCAGCAACCAAAATATGGACAGGTTCGCAACGCGGACCAGCAGCTGCTGTTCGCCACCGACAAGAACGAGGTGGCCGTGAAGGTGGAGAACCTGCGCATCATCGGGGACGGCGGCTCCGTCTTCGAGGGCGCCGTCCAGACGGAGGTCATCCGCCCCGAGCCGGAGGCCATGCTCCGCCTGGAGTCGCCCACCCGCGGCCTCGCCGTGGAGGCCGCCCAGGACATCGAGCTCCTCTCCAGGGCTGGGGACATTGCCGCCACTGCCCTGCTGGACATATCCATCGGTGAGGAGGGGTTCTGGGAGGAGGTGGATGGGGAGGAGAAAGATGGTTGCAGAGTCGGTGAAGGGGGGACTGGAGCTGAACAGCGGGAATATGTTCCTGAGCGGACTGCGAGCGTCGGGGAATACTGGACGGCCGCAGTTTCAGATCTGTCTTTGTGAGAATGGGCGGCTGTTTAGGGCCAATACTGGCGCTGATTGTCGAGCTGATGCTACCATCTGCAACTAATCTTTCTTCTTCTTTACTTCTTCCTTCTATACTTCCAATTTATTTTTTCTTCCCCACCAATGCAGTATTACCTGTCACAAGGCTGCCTTAATCTTTTGCTCCGTCCTGTTGCCTTTTCGATTCCAAGTTGGATGCCTTTACTGCTCTGCTGTTGACGGTGCTTTAGTCCTCCGCTGCCTTGCCAAGTGCCCCTAATTTCGCGATTTCGATTTGCCAGTAAAATTTGGCAACTAACCGCACGCCGTCCCTTTTACTAATACCTTTGATGGAAACCCGAGCTCAATTGATTTATTTGAATTTGTTCCGTTCACATTTGAACAAAATATGCGAAGAGTAAATAGAGGCGGCAATGGAATGGACGATAACACTGCTGATCATCCTCTCCGCTCTCATTAGACTCCTTCTCATCTGCTGGGGCCGAATTCAGGTACCACGCATGCATCTGGTGAAAACATTGCAAAAATTGACCGTAATTGTAAAAGGATTATGCCCTGGAAGTTCCATTCACCGATGTGGACTACAAGGTCTTCACAGAAGCAGCGCGCCATCTTTCTAATGGTGGCAGCCCCTACGATGCGCCTACCTATCGGTTGCTTTTTTTGATCTGCTAAATTTGAGACCTAATTTAAGCAAACAAAATCATTCACTTCACGTTTTTGCAAGTTTGTTAACGTTGCATGAAGTATCGAGGTCTTAGAATGTTTATTTTACTAATATTTTCCTTCTCGATGGCTCTATCAAACAAACGTGAGTATTCAAAATCATGAAAAAATCGAGCAGCTGGTTCGAGATAATTTTTGCGAATTTATTGCTGGAAGGTATACGATCATAATAAATCCTAAATCTTAGATACAGCCCAGTGCTGGCCTATCTGCTGCTGCCAAACCTGGACTGGGCTGACTTCGGGAAGCTGCTCTTCAACCTGGCCGATCTCGCCGTCGCCTATCTCCTCCACCGCATCCTCATCCTGCAGCACGGACCCAGCCCCGCCAATCAACGCCTGGCTCGGTTCCTTTTCCAGTCATCCAGAAGAGTCACTAGAATAAGGGCTGACATTTGTAGAATAGCCGCCGGCCTCTGGCTCTTCAACCCCATCACCCTGGTCGTCAGCTCACGGGGCAATGCGGAAGGTAAAAACACTTTTTACGCATTTTATGAATGAAGGAGTTTTGAAGGTCTGGTTTGTCTGCTGGTGCTGGCCAATTTGTACCTGCTTCTCAGAGGTTCCTGGTTCCAAGCGGCACTCCTTCACGGAGCCTTGGCAATTCCGCTCAAGATCTACCCCGTCATCTACCTCCCTGCCATTTTCATCTACCTTCTTCAGTCGCCTTTGTCAACTCTCGTAGAGTTCCTCCAATTGAATTTTTTCCAGGCCCAAATCTAAAGGCTTGTCCTTGACGGCACCGTTTTCCTACATCTGGGCCTGCGTCCGCAATTGGTCCGGTATTCTCTATGCAGTTGTTACAGCAGTAGCATTCGCAGCCGCCACCGCACTGTCCTATCGTAGATTCGGCCAGGCATTCTTGCAACAGGTTTCCTCCAATGCTCAAGAATTGAATAATGAAAAAGATCAGTGCGATAGTTTGCGGAATACCAAGGTGCGCCAAAGACTAAGTAGCTGGCCTGATTAACTTTGGATTCACCAAAATCTGGAAAATCAGCAAAACTTACCTGCAATTAAGTATTGGTTTAGGCACTGATGTACCACTTGTCGCGGGTGGATGTGCGGCACAATTTCTCGCCCTACTTCTACCTCCTCTACCTGGCCGATGGGCAGCCTTGGGCGGCCTATCTTGGTCTAATCTCAGAATCTCCCTCCCAGAACGCGGAATTGAATCTTGGTGCTGGCAGGATTAGCGGCCTTTGTCCCGCAAGCTTTGCTGACGCTGGCCATAGGGCTTCGTTTTGGCGAGCGGGACCTGCCCTTTGCCCTCTTCCTCACCACCTACGCCTTCGTCAGCTTCAACAAGGTTGCTCCATGGCAGGAGGAGAAGGGAGGAGAGAGCAGGTGGTGGCAGGTGGTGACGAGTCAGTACTTCCTCTGGTACCTCTCCCTGCTGCCGCTCTGTCTGCCCAGTCTCGCCGGCTCCGTCAGCCTCCCCCATGCTGCTTTTTTGGCCTGCCTATGGCTCGGGGCTCAGGTTTTTGCCTACTTTTCATACTATTCAAAAAATCTTTCAAAAGTGCTCAGCGCTTTCATGTTGAATTGGACTTGTTGAAATACTTCGATTGGGCTTAGGGGGTTTCATTGGTTTCATTCAATATATTCCGCCCCTTAGCCCAAACATCAAGGGTCCGAGAGTGTTTGAACTGAGCAGGGTGTGTGGCTGGCTCTGGCGTATTTGCTGGAGTTCCAAGGGTGGAGCGTGTTCCTGGCGCTGTGGCTGGCCTCTCTGCTCTTCCTGGCGGTGAACGCGTGGATCATGGCCGCTGCAGCCTCGCTGAAGAGCCAGCAGCTGGACCAGCAGGATGCCAAGCTCCAGAGAAAAAAGACCAGCTGATTTCGGCTTAGTGCTCTTCCAATTTTTTTCTGCCCACCAGAATGCAATCTCATCCACCAGCTGTCGCATCATTGGTTGCTTCTTTTATGCGTAATATATCGAGCGGTGTACACTTTTGGAACAAAGCCGCCTGATCTCGAACTCCTATGAGATCAGTCGGTTTTTGTGATGATATTGAGTGTGCCACCCACAGGTAATGAATGAATGCTTGATCAAAGATTGTTAAAGTGATTGGCTAAACAAACAACACACAACAAACACATAATGCGTGAAGACCCTAGCAGCTGGAATATGTTGAAGAAGCCGTAAGCGTGGACGAAAGCTACTGGGACTGGGGCTGGGGAAGAGGGACAGGAATGTGTCGGCCGTGAAGATGCTGCAGGGCCTCCTCCACCTCTGACTTGAGCCTGTCCGCTTTGGCCTGCTCCCCGGCAGGACCATAGAGGCGGATGTAGGAGGCCAGCCGAAGCTTGAGCCGGAGCACGGACTGGAACTTCTCCGTCCTGCCAAAAAGTCTCGCATAGAGCTGGGCTGTGAGGCGGAGGATAGTTGTGGAAACCCGAGTCGCTTGAAGATGGCCAAGACTTGCTCCCCTTTGAGCAGGGCGGAAGGGTGGAAGCGGCGCTCGGCCAAAGCCAGCTTGAGAGCTCGCTGGGCGGCGCCGATACGGAGGCCGTGGTTGGCGTGAAGGCTGCACTGGTCCACCATCTCCACAATCGCCCACTCCGCCCTCCGCGCCCCCCTCAACCCCGCCTCCACATTACTGCACAACTTTCCACCACCACTCACTCACTTTGCCAGGTCCACTTTGCGCTCGTACCGAGCTGGGACCGATTTTTTTTCACGTGAATTACAGCTTCCATTTTGCAGTATTTTTGATTCAATATGGCCCCAATGATGGTGTGGGAAAGGATGAATAACAATTTCGAATTGATATATGCAAAAAATAGAACACGTTTTCATGAAAAATTGATTGAAAAAGACCAAATAGAAAATTGACTGAAAATCGGCAAGTGCCCGGTGCAGTGTTAAAGAGTAAACCAGGTTGAAAATTGCTATTTTCAAATGTTTTGATTTGGTCTATTTCATCACTTTTTAATAAAAGGATGTTTTGTTTTTGCATATATCAATTTTAAATTACTTATTTATTATTCCCGCACCATGGTTTTGGCCATGTTGGAACAAAAATACTGCAAAATAGAAGCTGTAATTCACGTGAGAAAAAATCGGTCCCAGCTCGGTATATGTCTGGAAGTCGGATTCCGCGTTGGTGCTCGCCAGTCATGCCGCATGCGTGGCCGCAACTGGCGCAGCAGAGGATGATTTGAAGACCAAGATCTGAATGCCGCTCAAAGGATGATAAGGAAAGATGGAAGGGAAGTGAGTGCCTGCAGGCAAGAGGGCTCCAGCGGGGCAGCGAGGACAGGCGAAGCCGATGGCCTCGGCGTCCACACGCTCCTTCTCCGCCGCTCCACAGCGCTCCACGCACTCGCAGAGGAACCGGTACTCTCCCCTCAGCGACTCCTTTGAACATCCAATCCATGGCCTGGAGTCAGACTGGACAGAGACTAGGACGAAAACCTGTCGATAGGTTGTGGGCAGGTGGTCGGCTAGGGTGTAGCCGACACAGATCTCTTCACCCTTCCGCATGAGGTGTAGAGTTCGGAGATGCAGTATGCTGGTGTGGAGGAAGGAGGTGGCGGCGTTGGGGATGCAGGAGTGGTTGATGAGGGAGGCGATGGGGTAGAGACCCATCCCGAGCTCCTCCTTCTTCAGCCTCGCCACCCCGCCCTTCTCCTCGTCAATGAACATGCGTTGCTCGTAGGGCTGGAAGCCGTTGAGGTCGATGGCGAGAATGGCATGGAGCAGGGACTCCTCCAGCTGGCACAAGCTCGGCATCTCGGCAGGCCACCGGCTCCCGTAGAACTCCACCCGTCCGGACTCCAGCATCGCTTGCACCGCCTCACATAAGTTTTTGTGTTGAAGTTAAAGGAGGGAGGGAGGGAGGGAGGGAGGGAGGGAGGGAGGGAGTGGGCTACCGGCTTAGTCATACGGATGGATGTGCTGATTAATTGGGCTTTCGGACGATCTCGATGGATGTGATGGGCAAGGCTGTTGGCTAGGCGGAGCCAGTCGGAGCGCGTCTTGAGCTGCTGGGCCAGCGGGAGGTGAGGTGAGGGCCAGTTGCCGTCCTCCTCTTTCCCCTCCGCCCTCGCAGCACCTCCAACAGCCCTGGGAAGGCCGTTTTCAGGCCCTGCACAGCCTCCCTCTACTTCCCTGCACCGCGAGTCTCACATGGACAACGTGAGTCGTCTGCCAGGCCGGGCACTCCGCAGCGTGCTCCTCCTGCCCCGCTTCGCGACAGGCCTGGCTGCAGTAGCGCACTCTCTTCCCGCCCAGCCCATCACGGCACCCGTCACACCCCACCCCCTGCAACTCCCCCCTCAGAAGGCAGCTGTCTGGCTGGATTGGTGAACCTGGTCATGGATGACCGTGAAGCAGGTGAGGCATCTAGGGGGTGTGCATGTGATTAGCTGGGACAACTGCGTGGGCAGGAAGACGAGTGGATGCTCGACTAGGAGAAGGGCACCAGCCGGCAGATCCTCCCTGGCCACCAAGCCCCGCTCCTTCTTAGCGCTCCAGCAGCTGGAGAGACGTGCGCAGTCCAGCTCCAGCGCATCTCCGGCATACGGCGTCTCCAAGCTTCGCTCTGTCTCCACCAGCTGCATCTTCGACAGCTCTCCTGCCAGCTCCATTTGAATTTTGATTTACTCCACCTTCAACTGCAGCTTTCCTCTCTTTTTGCTCGTGGCGTTCGAATTTTTGAAGAAAAAATTACCAGATAAAATTGTTACTTGCGTATGTGGTAGACTTCACTGCAGATGGAATAATTTGGGCAAGGATCGAGGCTTCCGCTCTGCGTAGATTCGCTTAAATTACAGTGAAAAAGTCAGAAACCTGCTAGAAATGCACTCGTTTGCGAGGCTTTTGAAGTCATTGAAATTCAGAGGATACGAACTGGCTTAGCTAAAGCAGTACGGGTTGCCTGGGTTGCCTCTGGGAGACGGGAGGGCCAGTGTGCTGTGTCTGGTGATGGGTGGGTGAATATGGTGAATATGGGTAAATTCAATACCGAGGTACAGCAACACGGCATTGGCACGGGCGAGACAAACTGGATTGACTGCATACTTATTGGCGATTGTTGGTAGTAACTTGTTCAATCTAAGTTTTGCATGTAATGAGACTTGCTACATTTGCTTCTCCTTTTTTTCTGCGTGCATACAATCATGCCAAGATATTGATGCCGGTTTTATTGACAAAACCATACAGCCACCAAAAGCAATGCAGAATAGCTTACAAACGAGCGAACGGACAATAACTGAAAAAATTTCCTCACCATCAGCTGCTGTCTTGGCACAGGCTGAGGCAGGCTCGAATTTTTCTCCTCGCCTCGTGACTGGCCAGTCGTAGACGAACTCGAATTTTCCTTCGTTTGCTGACATCTTGCACTGAGAAAATCGATAAGTCAACTTTTTCGAACCTTTTAAAAATGCAATAGCCTCGTCACCACAATAGCAGCCACTTGCATTGAGCCGCATATCACTGAGCGGTTGCCGTCCTCGATAACCTTTTCAATCTTCACCAGCTCGCCCAAAGCCTTGATCTCTTGGCACAGTCCCAGACCTTGCGTGCCAAAATGAAGTTAGAAAGTAGCATATTTCCTAGCACAACCCTGCCCTATGTTCTTGGCTGTTGAAAACATGATCACCTGAAATATTGCAAATTTTTGATTCGCAATTTTGCGACCCCTTTAGCACTTGTTAATCATAACTAAGGGATAAACCTTAAGTAATTTGGAATGATAGAACCTCGCTCCTTATGCTGGGTACAAGAAAAAGCTGAGAAAACCACTGCTGGTTTGGCCTTACATTTGGGCAAGCCTGTGCTGTGGTCCAAAACTGGGCTGGGATTGAATGAAAAGACGCTGGGTTGGCATAGGTTGCAGGCCACAAGCATCCAATCCCATGATTCTCCGTGTTCATCTGATACCCAGCTAGCAGCACGAGTGTCAGCCGTAGAAAAGACGATGACCCATGAAAACTCGAGACTTCTTGCATTGCATTTCCACGGCCCTGGGAAGCGCTTTTGTCAGCAGGTACTTGTGGTCCCAGTTCTGCAATCAGAAGTGTTTTCATCGCCTAGCCTTGGCGTAATCGACCGGATCTCGATCTTTCATGAGCGCCAGGCAAAAACAGCCATCCCTGTTTTTGTCAAAAGTAATATTATTGGCCCCGGTACGGTAGTACAGCTGCCCGTCGCGACACTGCATACAATTCCGCCTACAGTTTCGGCCAAAACTTAAGGATTGGGGCAATGAATTCACCAATATCTTTCGAATATCCTGGCAGTCGAGGTAATCCAGAAACCCGTGGTTCCGGTTTCTGATAGGCGGCAAATCTTGCACACCAAAGCCCAACCGCTGCTCTGGGCAGTATGATTCTCTGCTCTGGACATGGCTCTGGTCTGAAGATAGAGTGTAGGTGTGGAGGGGGAGGATAGGCGTGAAGCGAGAGGATAGGAAGAGACTTTGCTTGCACTGGGGCCAGTCGGAGAAATCCTTATCGTCAAAGTCCCGTTTCAGCTGAGGGAAATGCCAGCGGACTGGAGCATCGGCGGAGAAGAAGCGACACTCCAGTTTCAGGGAAGATTGAGCGCCCATGCCTGCTCAGGATCAAAGAAGATTGGCAAAGTGAAACTGGCTGTACGTTGGACGGGGAACAAAAAAAAGGAGAACGAATGGTTTATCAGCTGGGCTATTGAAAATCTAGGTAAGCAAATCCAGCCTGACCAGACGAATCTCAGCTCAGTCTACTCCTCAGCAACTCAGCTACTCCTTTTTATTATCTCTTCACAATCTCCATAAAAAAGTATTTGCCCACTGGAAACGAGAGACACCTTTGCTTTGGAAGTGGAAGCCGGGAGGACAGGTGAGGTTGTGCGGATAGGTCGAGTAGCCCTTAGACGATGGAGTTGGTCGGCCCAAGGATCGGCTGCTCTGGTGCTCCTCACAACGGACGCGGTAGTAGATGTCTCTGCAGGCCCTTTGAGCCATACTCTGCCCCAACAAGGGCAGCAGGAGGAGCCATGGAATCATGGCTAGCTCTACCCACTGGCTTTCCACTGCGTCTTCAGCCCTATTTATAGAGGGGCTGTTGTCAAGGCTAAGAATGGACTCTTTCCATTCCTTTTGTAGTGCATCGGACTGGCGCCACATTCCGCAAACTGCGGCTGACCCTATCCCCATCTGACTAGCAATCAGTTTGATCACATATGGGCGGAAATTGGAGAGTTGTTGTAGACGCCGGCATAACTGTCGGCAGCATTTATTCGGCTACAAAGGCATTTATTTTTTATATTCATAGTATTGGGCTGGCGCGAACGGAGCGTTAGCAAAGTGTCAGCGCCCAGCCCCACTTTTCGACCCAGGTGTAAAGAGATCTTAGTTTTGATAAGGCTCTAGTTCCTCACTGGAAACTTCAATCGTTGATTCTTGTTGCAATGGCAAAGGCATCCTCAAATTGACCAATATTCGCGAGAAATCGGCAAAAAGTGGCGGCAATCATACAGAAAATTGGTCAAAACCATTTGTCCGAACTCCTCCTCCTCCTACTACTCCTCCTCCGCATCTGCTCAATGGACGATAGAAGGAATTCACTTCTTCCCCACCCCCCCCCCCCCCTCCCTGGGTCTCATGTATTTATTTATTCATAACTGTTCAGTTAAACTTTGTACCCATATACACCAGTGGTGTATTGATGTAAGCGATTGGGCAGCTAGATGGAACTAGGAGATTCGAGTCCCTATTGTGCAAAATTGCCCCAAAAATTAAATTAGGAAAAAGGAAATATATACTGCAAAAACAATGTTAACATTTTATCAGATAATCTACACACACAGAAGTGTCCATTATCTGATAAAGACCCACCAAAATATCACGCCTTAACTCTGCACAAGCAAAAATTTGTGCCCATGGCGCAAATACATGAATACAGATTATTACAAATGGTTCGAATCGAGGGCAGAACCTAATGAAGTGATCTGCAGCAACTGCCACTTTGATGAGAAGCCAATATTCGAGCAGCCACAACTGAAGCCACAAGTCGCCTGCCAGCCTCAATTGGTTGGCGCTTTATCTATTGTCATGGCAGTAGGTGAGAGCTTGCTCTGCCGCCTCTTCGGCTAGCCACAGACAACCCTTGCGAGAAGGGCTTCGAGCCTGGATCATAGAGTTCTTTGTCCTGTTGATCTTGCATTGCACTTCGCAAGATCATACTGCCACCAATATCACCCCCACCCCCCTTTTTCATTCAACCCATGATGTTTCAAACCTGTAAACTTCAGGCTGCATCCAGCGAAACGAGGCACTGCAGTGACTGCCACATCGAAAAGAAGCCAACATTCGAGCAGCCACAACTGCAGCCACAAGTCGCCTGCCAGCCTCAATTGGTTGGCGCTTTATCTATTGTCATGGCAGTAGGTGAGAGCTTGCTCTGCCGCCTCTTCGGCTAGCCACAGACAACCCTTGCGAGAAGGGCTTCGAGCCTGGATCATAGAGTTCTTTGTCCTGTTGATCTTGCATTGCACTTCGCAAGATCATACTGCCACCAATATCACCCCCACCCCCCTTTTTCATTCAACCCATGATGTTTCAAACCTTCTGTAAACTTCAGGCTGCATCCAGCGAATCGAGGCCCTGCAGTGACTGCGACTTCAATGAGAAGCCAACGTTCGAGCAGCCACAACTGCAGCCACAAGTCGCCTGCCTGCCTCAATTGGTTGGCGCTTTATCTATTGTCATGGCAGTAGGTGAGAGCTTGCTCTGCCGCCTCTTCGGCTAGCCACAGACAACCCTTGCGAGAAGGGCTTCGAGCCTGGATCATAGAGTTCTTTGTCCTGTTGATCTTGCATTGCACTTCGCAAGATCATACTGCCACCAATATCACCCCCACCCCCCTTTTTCATTCAACCCATGATGTTTCAAACCTGTAAACTTCAGGCTGCATCCAGCGAATCGAGGCACTGCAGTGACTGCCACTTCGAAAAGAAGCCAACATTCGAGCAGCCACAACTGCAGCCACAAGTCGCCTGCCAGCCTCAATTGGTTGGCGCTTTATCTATTGTCATGGCAGTAGGTGAGAGCTTGCTCTGCCGCCTCTTCGGCTAGCCACAGACAACCCTTGCGAGAAGGGCTTCGAGCCTGGATCATAGAGTTCTTTGTCCTGTTGATCTTGCATTGCACTTCGCAAGATCATACTGCCACCAATATCACCCCCACCCCCCTTTTTCATTCAACCCATGATGTTTCAAACCTTCTGTAAACTTCAGGCTGCATCCAGCGAATCGAGGCCCTGCAGTGACTGCGACTTCAATGAGAAGCCAACGTTCGAGCAGCCACAACTGCAGCCACAAGTCGCCTGCCTGCCTCAATTGGTTGGCGCTTTATCTATTGTCATGGCAGTAGGTGAGAGCTTGCTCTGCCGCCTCTTCGGCTAGCCACAGACAACCCTTGCGAGAAGGGCTTCGAGCCTGGATCATAGAGTTCTTTGTCCTGTTGATCTTGCATTGCACTTCGCAAGATCATACTGCCACCAATATCACCCCCACCCCCCTTTTTCATTCAACCCATGATGTTTCAAACCTGTAAACTTCAGGCTGCATCCAGCGAATCGAGGCACTGCAGTGACTGCCACTTCGAAAAGAAGCCAACATTCGAGCAGCCACAACTGCAGCCACAAGTCGCCTGCCAGCCTCAATTGGTTGGCGCTTTATCTATTGTCATGGCAGTAGGTGAGAGCTTGCTCTGCCGCCTCTTCGGCTAGCCACAGACAACCCTTGCGAGAAGGGCTTCGAGCCTGGATCATAGAGTTCTTTGTCCTGTTGATCTTGCATTGCACTTCGCAAGATCATACTGCCACCAATATCACCCCCACCCCCCTTTTTCATTCAACCCATGATGTTTCAAACCTTCTGTAAACTTCAGGCTGCATCCAGCGAATCGAGGCCCTGCAGTGACTGCGACTTCAATGAGAAGCCAACGTTCGAGCAGCCACAACTGCAGCCACAAGTCGCCTGCCTGCCTCAATTGGTTGGCGCTTTATCTATTGTCATGGCAGTAGGTGAGAGCTTGCTCTGCCGCCTCTTCGGCTAGCCACAGACAACCCTTGCGAGAAGGGCTTCGAGCCTGGATCATAGAGTTCTTTGTCCTGTTGATCTTGCATTGCACTTCGCAAGATCATACTGCCACCAATATCACCCCCACCCCCCTTTTTCATTCAACCCATGATGTTTCAAACCTGTAAACTTCAGGCTGCATCCAGCGAATCGAGGCACTGCAGTGACTGCCACTTCGAAAAGAAGCCAACATTCGAGCAGCCACAACTGCAGCCACAAGTCGCCTGCCAGCCTCAATTGGTTGGCGCTTTATCTATTGTCATGGCAGTAGGTGAGAGCTTGCTCTGCCGCCTCTTCGGCTAGCCACAGACAACCCTTGCGAGAAGGGCTTCGAGCCTGGATCATAGAGTTCTTTGTCCTGTTGATCTTGCATTGCACTTCGCAAGATCATACTGCCACCAATATCACCCCCACCCCCCTTTTTCATTCAACCCATGATGTTTCAAACCTGTAAACTTCAGGCTGCATCCAGCGAATCGAGGCACTGCAGTGACTGCCACTTCGAAAAGAAGCCAACATTCGAGCAGCCACAACTGCAGCCACAAGTCGCCTGCCAGCCTCAATTGGTTGGCGCTTTATCTATTGTCATGGCAGTAGGTGAGAGCTTGCTCTGCCGCCTCTTCGGCTAGCCACAGACAACCCTTGCGAGAAGGGCTTCGAGCCTGGATCATAGAGTTCTTTGTCCTGTTGATCTTGCATTGCACTTCGCAAGATCATACTGCCACCAATATCACCCCCACCCCCCTTTTTCATTCAACCCATGATGTTTCAAACCTTCTGTAAACTTCAGGCTGCATCCAGCGAATCGAGGCCCTGCAGTGACTGCGACTTCAATGAGAAGCCAACGTTCGAGCAGCCACAACTGCAGCCACAAGTCGCCTGCCTGCCTCAATTGGTTGGCGCTTTATCTATTGTCATGGCAGTAGGTGAGAGCTTGCTCTGCCGCCTCTTCGGCTAGCCACAGACAACCCTTGCGAGAAGGGCTTCGAGCCTGGATCATAGAGTTCTTTGTCCTGTTGATCTTGCATTGCACTTCGCAAGATCATACTGCCACCAATATCACCCCCACCCCCCTTTTTCATTCAACCCATGATGTTTCAAACCTGTAAACTTCAGGCTGCATCCAGCGAATCGAGGCACTGCAGTGACTGCCACTTCGAAAAGAAGCCAACATTCGAGCAGCCACAACTGCAGCCACAAGTCGCCTGCCAGCCTCAATTGGTTGGCGCTTTATCTATTGTCATGGCAGTAGGTGAGAGCTTGCTCTGCCGCCTCTTCGGCTAGCCACAGACAACCCTTGCGAGAAGGGCTTCGAGCCTGGATCATAGAGTTCTTTGTCCTGTTGATCTTGCATTGCACTTCGCAAGATCATACTGCCACCAATATCACCCCCACCCCCCTTTTTCATTCAACCCATGATGTTTCAAACCTTCTGTAAACTTCAGGCTGCATCCAGCGAATCGAGGCCCTGCAGTGACTGCGACTTCAATGAGAAGCCAACGTTCGAGCAGCCACAACTGCAGCCACAAGTCGCCTGCCTGCCTCAATTGGTTGGCGCTTTATCTATTGTCATGGCAGTAGGTGAGAGCTTGCTCTGCCGCCTCTTCGGCTAGCCACAGACAACCCTTGCGAGAAGGGCTTCGAGCCTGGATCATAGAGTTCTTTGTCCTGTTGATCTTGCATTGCACTTCGCAAGATCATACTGCCACCAATATCACCCCCACCCCCCTTTTTCATTCAACCCATGATGTTTCAAACCTGTAAACTTCAGGCTGCATCCAGCGAATCGAGGCACTGCAGTGACTGCCACTTCGAAAAGAAGCCAACATTCGAGCAGCCACAACTGCAGCCACAAGTCGCCTGCCAGCCTCAATTGGTTGGCGCTTTATCTATTGTCATGGCAGTAGGTGAGAGCTTGCTCTGCCGCCTCTTCGGCTAGCCACAGACAACCCTTGCGAGAAGGGCTTCGAGCCTGGATCATAGAGTTCTTTGTCCTGTTGATCTTGCATTGCACTTCGCAAGATCATACTGCCACCAATATCACCCCCACCCCCCTTTTTCATTCAACCCATGATGTTTCAAACCTTCTGTAAACTTCAGGCTGCATCCAGCGAATCGAGGCCCTGCAGTGACTGCGACTTCAATGAGAAGCCAACGTTCGAGCAGCCACAACTGCAGCCACAAGTCGCCTGCCTGCCTCAATTGGTTGGCGCTTTATCTATTGTCATGGCAGTAGGTGAGAGCTTGCTCTGCCGCCTCTTCGGCTAGCCACAGACAACCCTTGCGAGAAGGGCTTCGAGCCTGGATCATAGAGTTCTTTGTCCTGTTGATCTTGCATTGCACTTCGCAAGATCATACTGCCACCAATATCACCCCCACCCCCCTTTTTCATTCAACCCATGATGTTTCAAACCTGTAAACTTCAGGCTGCATCCAGCGAATCGAGGCACTGCAGTGACTGCCACTTCGAAAAGAAGCCAACATTCGAGCAGCCACAACTGCAGCCACAAGTCGCCTGCCAGCCTCAATTGGTTGGCGCTTTATCTATTGTCATGGCAGTAGGTGAGAGCTTGCTCTGCCGCCTCTTCGGCTAGCCACAGACAACCCTTGCGAGAAGGGCTTCGAGCCTGGATCATAGAGTTCTTTGTCCTGTTGATCTTGCATTGCACTTCGCAAGATCATACTGCCACCAATATCACCCCCACCCCCCTTTTTCATTCAACCCATGATGTTTCAAACCTTCTGTAAACTTCAGGCTGCATCCAGCGAATCGAGGCACTGCAGTGACTGCCACTTCGATGAGAAGCCAACATTCGAGCAGCCACAACTGCAGCCACAAGTCGCCTGCCTGCCTCAATTGGTTGGCGCTTTATCTATTGTCATGGCAGTAGGTGAGAGCTTGCTCTGCCGCCTCTTCGGCTAGCCACAGACAACCCTTGCGAGAAGGGCTTCGAGCCTGGATCATAGAGTTCTTTGTCCTGTTGATCTTGCATTGCACTTCGCAAGATCATACTGCCACCAATATCACCCCCACCCCCCTTTTTCATTCAACCCATGATGTTTCAAACCTTCTGTAAACTTCAGGCTGCATCCAGCGAATCGAGGCACTGCAGTGACTGCCACTTCGAAAAGAAGCCAACATTCGAGCAGCCACAACTGCAGCCACAAGTCGCCTGCCTGCCTCAATTGGTTGGCGCTTTATCTATTGTCATGGCAGTAGGTGAGAGCTTGCTCTGCCGCCTCTTCGGCTAGCCACAGACAACCCTTGCGAGAAGGGCTTCGAGCCTGGATCATAGAGTTCTTTGTCCTGTTGATCTTGCATTGCACTTCGCAAGATCATACTGCCACCAATATCACCCCCACCCCCCTTTTTCATTCAACCCATGATGTTTCAAACCTTCTGTAAACTTCAGGCTGCATCCAGCGAATCGAGGCCCTGCAGTGACTGCGACTTCAATGAGAAGCCAACGTTCGAGCAGCCACAACTGCAGCCACAAGTCGCCTGCCTGCCTCAATTGGTTGGCGCTTTATCTATTGTCATGGCAGTAGGTGAGAGCTTGCTCTGCCGCCTCTTCGGCTAGCCACAGACAACCCTTGCGAGAAGGGCTTCGAGCCTGGATCATAGAGTTCTTTGTCCTGTTGATCTTGCATTGCACTTCGCAAGATCATACTGCCACCAATATCACCCCCACCCCCCTTTTTCATTCAACCCATGATGTTTCAAACCTTCTGTAAACTTCAGGCTGCATCCAGCGAATCGAGGCACTGCAGTGACTGCCACTTCGAAAAGAAGCCAACATTCGAGCAGCCACAACTGCAGCCACAAGTCGCCTGCCAGCCTCAATTGGTTGGCGCTTTATCTATTGTCATGGCAGTAGGTGAGAGCTTGCTCTGCCGCCTCTTCGGCTAGCCACAGACAACCCTTGCGAGAAGGGCTTCGAGCCTGGATCATAGAGTTCTTTGTCCTGTTGATCTTGCATTGCACTTCGCAAGATCATACTGCCACCAATATCACCCCCACCCCCCTTTTTCATTCAACCCATGATGTTTCAAACCCTCTAGACAGGAAGGATGAGAAGCCAACATTCAAGCAGCCACAACTGCAGCCACAAGTCGCCTGCCTGCCTCAATTGGTTGGCGCTTTATCTGTCATGGCAGTAGGTGAGAGCTTGCTCTGCCGCCTCTTCGGGTAGCCAACACACACCCTTCGCGAGGGGCGCCCGCGCGGGGATTAGAGTTCTTTTTCCTCGTTCTCTTACTGCACTTCGCAAGATCATACTGCCACCAATATCACCCCCACCCCCCTTTTTCATTCAACCCATGATGTTTCAAACCTCTGTAAGCTTCAGGCTGCATCCAGCCAATCGAGGCACTGCAGTGACTGCCACTTCGAAAAGAAG
>JASANA010000760.1:0-19702 GCA_030248095.1 Ptycholaimellus sp. GST1_10
GGGGAGGGACCGGAAAGAATGAGACGGTGTTGGGCTTGTAGACTGGTGACCGCCTTGAAGAGGAGGCTTTTTGGGTTCCGTGCCACGTGTCCTTCGTCCAGCACCACGTAGTGCCAGGTCCTGGAACATTTACTGAACTATATCTGCCAGTCTCATCTCTCTTCACGCTACTTTTGCCTACGACTTGCAAACATTTTCAATGAGATTTTAGTTAAGCTATTCCTTTTGTAATTTAGCGGACTTTTTATCGTAGAACTCGTTTTAGTCAATGCCTCTCCGAGACATAGGTAGAACTTTCCATATTTGTCAATTTTAATCGTGAAGAACCAACTTCCTAAGGGATCAAACAAACTTGAAAAGCAGTCACCGAAATTGATTAGTGAAACATCACAAGAGTGGGTATGAAATAGTCCGCTATGACAATGGGTGAGACGTGGGCACACAGTGAATCAAGTTCTTTTTTGGCTAAATGCATGCGATTTGGCTATATCCAGCCGAAACGAACGTGGAAAGATTGAAATTTGTTTTCTAAAAAAGGTTGGTCTAAACAGACAAAACTAACATTTTTTGGTATTGTGCTTTTAAAAGCCCGTGCTTTTAGAAAAGAATTGCAGGGCAAACCGTTTGCAGAACTCTGGCCTCTTTCGAACTGTCTCGTAGCTGGTTATAAGTAGACTCGCGGGAGGAATCTGCTCCGGGCAAGCGTCCACCAGCTGAGGCAGCAGAAACTGGGCAGGAATGAATCGACGCGTCTCCTCCAGCCAGTGCCCCATCAGCGTCCTGTTCTCAGCCTTCTTTTGCTTGTCGCATTTGTAGGTTGCAAGTTCTATTTCCGAAAACAACCGGAATGAGAGTTGGTGTAACCTTGGACAGACAACGAGCGAGACTGCCGACGGGTCTTTGGAGTGGGAGGCAGCCAAAACGCTGAGACTCTGCAGCGTCTTGCCCAGGCCCATATCGTCGCAGAGGATGCCGTGCAGACCGAAGGAGCGGATGAACCAGAGCCAGCTGATGCCCTCAAATTAGTGCCTTGCCATCTCTTGCTCCTCACAAAAGCGTCCTTCATGCCAAATATTTGTCCTCACAAATCTTGACCAGCTTTGTCCTTCCGATCAATTGCGAGAGGTAAGGTAGTGGCAACCTCTTCCTGATATGGTCGCAGTGTGAGGCCGGGAATGGCGAAGGGGAGCTGAAGTCGGCTGAGCTCCTTGGGGCGGGTGAGGAGGGTGAGAAAGTCCAGACTGTCGGCTCGGGCTGCCCTCAGCTCGGCAGAGAGACCTTCCGGCGCTGCCAGTTCCGACGTCTCCAGTGGCAGCAGCTCAAGTCTTTGCCTTTTCGGAGATGGAGATGGAAGGTAGGACAGGGATGGAAATGAATCGACTGAAGCTATGAGCCAAGATGGGAATGAGAGGGGCCCTTACTGTGACGGCTGCAGCAAAGGCATTGCCGGCCAACTGACGCAGCTGCGGCTCCGGGTCCGACATCCGGGCCAACAGCAGCGGTGCTATCAGACTCAGCATGCCTTTAACCTCATTCACCTTCTTTTTTTCCATCTCCCTACTTCTTGATAAATGGAGAAAGTAGGCTGATGGATGATAGGTGGAGCTTTCCATGCTAGCGGCATATTTATTCTGCATTCCATCGCTGCTTCTGCGAGCCCAAGGCAGCACCGATGAGATGCAGATTAAATATGCCTCAAAATAGCCTCTAAGAGGTTGACCAGTGAGTCGGTGGGACAGAAGCCAGAGGTGCAGCAGCTCCAGCCAGCCGGCACGCGCAGGACTGCTCAGCTCGGCCAGCTCCTTGCAGGCCAGTGGGAGGCTGAAGTGGGCAATGGAGTTAGAAGGGAGGAGGCAGGGAGGCTAGGACCATCGATTGAGGCATGGCAGACGATGGCTGGCTGCAATGGCGTCCAAGGCCCGGGCAGCCAGGTGACGGAGACCCGCCTTCTCTCCGCGTACTAGCTCTACCAAGCGTGGCTCCACCACCCGCCCCAGCTCCTCCGCTTCCTCTGCAGCCAAGTCAAAACCATGAGGCTGAGAACGATTGGCCTCAGCTCAGGTTGGTCGGCGTTCTTTTGAGAGTGTGAAACAGTTTGGACGGTGACTATAAAATCCGCATCACATGTTTCACGTCTTCATCCCAAGGTGGATGTGCAGTGCTGATGGAGATTTATAGTCAGAATGTATGAGTAAGATAAAGAGCTACCTCTCCCTAGTGGGAAAAGCGATGAGGGGGGATGTGATAAAAAGAAAAGTGAAGCCAGCCTGAACTGAGAGTGGGCCAGACAGCCTCCAGAGCCAGCAGCTGTGCCCTCAGTGCGTCGTCGGAGTCGACGGAGCACTGCAGGCTCTCCCAGAGGCTGGCCAGGCCTAGCTTCAGCCGACCGCCCCACTCTTTCCCAATCTTTGCCAAAGCTCCTCTCGCATTGGCCCCCTTCAAAAGCCTGGTGATGACGTATTCCCAGCTGTCGAGGCTAAAACTAGCCTGGTGTGAGAACTGTGCCGGAGCTGAATTCTTGGCTGCTGACTCCTTGCGACTATTCTGGCGGGCGAAAGTCAGACTCTTTCGCTCCTTCAGCACTGTGAGGATTGAAATCGACTCGCCCTCCTCCTGGTGTCGAAGGTTGGGGTACTCGATTAGGACAAGGGGTAGCAAAAATGGGAAGGAGGAACAAGGAAAGCGCTCAGGTCGCCATCTTGAAAGTAGGAGGAGAGCCAGGCGAGGAGGTTGCGGATGATTTTGGCATTTGGTGATGGGCTTCGATCCGCAGCCAGCTGGAGTAATTGGCTTAGTCTGGTGATTGGACTCTATTTTGAGCTTAGGGCGAGGGTAGAAGAAGAGGAACGCGAGAGCAGCCTCTTGCACAAGGGCTGGCTGATCGTCGCCGCGAACTGTGTCCATGAGCGGCTTCACCAGCGGCGTCAGTTTGCTGGGCAGCTCGCCCCAGGCCACTGCAAGTTGCTGTCCCCAACTTAGTTGAGCTTGGATGACACATTTTAATGCGGCGAAAAAGATCCTCAAATCAATCCAATCCTTCAGAGTCAAGGCCAAACAGAATGATGAAACATCAGTTTCATGGAGACACAATGGGTCCTTTCATTTGGAGCAGTTCAAGTTCAACGAAATACCATCACCATGGAGATAAATCTGATGCCGTCAATCTGGTGCTAAAGCCTCTCACCAAGGGCAGCGGCCAGAGCAGCTGCCTGTCTTCTTTCCTCAGTCCCCAGCTCCGCGGTGAGGCTGTTCAGGCCGCCCTCCGCCCTTGCCCAGGCTGCGTCCAGCCTGCTTTCCATCTTCCTTCACTCCACCTCAGGTGTCTCTAAGGTGGTGGCTGATTTAGGCATACCCCTTTTTCAATCACATATAACTCAAGATCTATTAAATATTTCTAAATGGATGTATTTAGTCGATCTTGAGTTATAGTTGATTGGAAAAGGGGTACATGCCTCTGACGTGGTGGCTGATTTAGGCATACCCCTTTTTCAATCAAATATAACTCAAGATCTGCTAAATATCTCTTAATGGATGTATTTAGTAGATCTTGACTTATAATTGATTGAAAAAGGGCTACGCATCAGTCAACCCCACCGTACCTGGCCTCAGAGAGGGAGCTGTCCACGGCACTCGAGTTCCGCCTAGCAGCGGCCACCGCGGAGGCGCAGAGGCCGTGCACAGAGAGGCCTTTCTGCTCGGTCAGCATCTTGCTCAGCTCTGGGCGAAGGTGAGAGGGGATTTGGGAGAGAATGGAGGAGGGGCAAAGCAGGAAGAACGATTGGGCGAGGGCAGGGAGGGGTCGAAATCGAGCAGGACGCGGAAGAGGTCGCTGGCTAGCTGCTGGGCTTCTGCCAGTCGCCCACTGGTCTCCTCGAACACCGACGGCGGTTCCTCTGCAATAAAACTTTTAGCTTAGATTTGTGACTACGGTTTCTGGTACCACCTTATCAGTTTACTCTCACAGAGCCCTTTAAAACAGCTGCATAAATCGAAATCTTGAAAACATTTCTTCCGCAAATATTTTCAAGATTTCTACTTATAGCCAGTCGGCAGCCATTTTTCTATGCCCAGGCAGAGTACCATCTCGAAAGCGAAATATATACGCAGACACTGGAGGGTGAGTTGTCGAAGGGCTGGAGGACAAGAGGAGGGAGACTGCGATGCTCGAGCCCAGGCAGTGATTAAGGATGCAGCCGTCCAACGACGCAGCAAACTGGCAGAGTCTAGATGGATGCTCAGCAGAAGGCTGCATGCTCTAGCGTATTTGCCCACAAAAGTGGTCGTAATAGAAAGTTGGAACGCAAGCGATTCTTGCGGAGACTCCCCGTTTTCCAGGCTCGCTTTGCCCTGCGCTATGCGCTCCATGCAGAGGCCCAGTACCTGAGAGGTACTCATAGGGCTGATCTAATTCATTATTGGAGAGGGAGAAGTGGACCTCGATAGCAAGCAGTTTGATAGCCAGTACTGCGCCTATTCGTTCCTGCTCCTCCAGCGCCATGACTTCCACACCTGGCCATTGCAAACCTTATCAGGAATGAAAACGATTTTTTCCGCTCAAACTCTACTCTCGTTTGAACTAACAGCAGGGATATCGATTGGCCTATTTTCCCAATTTTTCTCCCTCCTGCGCTTCGTGAAAGAAACTTCTTGCCAATGCCCTTGGATAAAGGAATAGAGAAGAGCTTGAACCGCCAAGATAGAGGTCCCCAGCCTCCTCCTGTCCTTCGGCCTCGGCTAGAGAGAGCAGGCCAGGCTCCACCTTCGGCGCCCGGTTGCCGCTCAGCAAAGCGCCCAACCAAACCCCGGTGTAGGGCAGGATCAGGGTCTGCACTCGCTCCCACCTGTCCCAGACCCCTCAGGCTCAGTCCGGCTCATCCAGGAAGCCCAAAAGAAACCCAATAGCTTCCAGTAGCTGGGGCCATGCAGCCCGAATGCCGGCTCGAAGCGGGGACTTCGATGGCTCCAGAAGTAGGCGTCGCCAGAGCGAGCGGAAGATTAGCTGGATCCCGCTCTCCGACCTGCATTCAATCTAATTGTATTCATTCTTGGCTGGGACTAAGAAGAGTAGAACCAGAGGCTGCTGTCTGGTGACCAGCGCCGGAAGGCAGCCAGGAGGCAGGCCAGACTGGCCTCACGCACCTGAGGCCGTGTGATTGAATGGAATATGGAGGAGAAGATGAAGGGTGGATGCCTGAATCTCCTCCGATTGGAGGGCGGCTAGAAGGAGGCGGAGCTTGGGCTCGTCTGGCAGAGCCAGCTCTGGGGAGGCCTGCAGGGTTGCGAGCAGACGTAGTGCAGCCTCCGTCGAACTCCATTCCTCACTCCCCACCCCTCAACCAGAAACTGCATTGGTTGAAGGGAGCCCAGGCTTCTTGGAAATCGATTGTTTGGGAGCTGAATGAGGACCTTTGGCAATGAGGGACCAGAGAGTAGCCTGGATAGGGGCGAGAGGCCAGTCCCGTAGTAGGGCCTGGGCCACTGGCAGCAGAGTCCTGGTCACCTGCCCCGCCAGCGTCTCATCGCCCAGCGCTCCCAGCAGTGCATGGCGAAATAGGCCCAGCAGCTTTTTCTGCAAGCACTTCTCAGTTGGCAGTTTAGTTCGAATTTTTAGCCGGGGCTAGATTTCTGGCCCAATTGTACTGGTTCGGTCTTATAATTTTGTTTACTATTCCTATTAAGAAGCAATGTACGAGAGGAGCAAGGGTGGTTGCATCCGATTTTTTAGAACTCGTTTTTTCGATCGGTTTTTGAAAATACATAACATTTTAAGATATTTCACCAAGTGGAACCTGATATTGATCAGCATATGGCTCGCAATGAGCTTGAACAATTTTGCTGGTCAGCCTTGTATGCAACACAATGATGTGTCAGGTTTGAGCACAATTTATGAATCTGAGCTCAAGCAAACTATGGACTTATGGGTATCAAATTGAAGCTAAAAGCCTTCCAAAAACGATGGTGATCCTTGATTTGAGAAATTGGTTAATCAAAAGCTGAAAATTTGAAAAAGATGCGGAAAACCTAAATTTTGTCCAATTTTGGGCAATCAAAAAAAACTTTTTACTCAAAATTTTCGTTCAAAGTGTACATAAACGGTGCCCATAGGCGTTTTTCCCATAAAATTCTGGTCCAGATGGCAGTGTTAGAATATGAAAAATGGGGTGAGCAAACTGGAGAATTTTCAGTTTTATGGTAGCCACTCAGGATTTGGGCCTATGCTATAACATAGGAGAAAAATTAGGTAAAAAATTTTGGTCTCCAAAATAGGCTTTTCTGCCATAAATTATTTCTTTGGGCCCATCTGCTGTTCTCTATGCAGTTTTTTTCTCTGAAAAAGTGAAATTTTTGCATATCTTCAGACTATATATTCCAGATAGTATTGGTATATAAAATTATTCAAAATTTTGATGTAAATATCTTTTTTGGCAATTTTTATTGCATAGAGAACAGCAGATGGGCCCAAAGAAATAATTTATGGCAGAAAAGCCTATTTTGGAGACCAAAATTTTTTACCTAATTTTTCTCCTATGTTATAGCATAGGCCCAAATCCCTGAGTGGCTACCATAAAACTGAAAATTCTCCAGTTTGCTCACCCCATTTTTCATATTCTAACACTGCCATCTGGACCAGAATTTTATGGGAAAAACGCCTATGGGCACCGTTTATGTACACTTTGAACGAAAATTTTGAGTAAAAAGTTTTTTTTGATTGCCCAAAATTGGACAAAATTTAGGTTTTCCGCATCTTTTTCAAATTTACAGATTTTGATTAACCAATTGTTCAAATCAAGGATCACCATCGTTTTTGGAAGGCTTTTAGCTTCAATTTGATACCCATAAGTCCATAGTTTGCTTGAGCTCATATTCATAAATTGTGCTCAAACCTGACACATCCATGTGTTGCATACAAGGCTGACCAGCAAAACTGTTCAAGCTCATTGCGAGCCATATGCTAATCAATATCAGGTTCCACTTGGTGAAATATCTTAAAATGATATGTATTTTCAAAAACCAATCGAAAAAATTGGTTCTAAAAAATCGGATGCAACCCCTTTCCAATGACCTTGCTTCTCTCAGAAAATGCTTCTTAATCACCAAATAAACGAATCCAAATAGATCACCCTCCACATCGAAACTGGCGCGATAGGAGTGGCAGTGAACCTGAGAGCCATCCGCCTGAACAGCCAGGAGGTATTTGAGTACAGCAAGGCTGCTCTGCTTCACCTCCCATTGCGACGCTTCCAGAAAACCCAGCAGCACCTCTGCCAGCTTCTCCTTTGCCTCTTTGCCCAACTGGCCGTACAGCTGGCTGATTGCCTTCAAAGAATCCATAGGCATCGAAATGATGGGAAGGGTGGGAAGAATGAAATGATGGCCAACCTGAGCAGCAGCCTCTCGAACGGGTGCGGTGGCTTCGCCGGCTACGAAGTCGTTGAAGCGGTCCAACGCCATCAGGATGAGCAGCTCCACCAGAGCACCCTCCTGCTCTCTGGCGCTGAGGCCCGCGGAGAAAGGACAGCCCAGCAGCGCTCGAATCCCCAGCACTGCTCCGTGGCGTGCCTCCCAGGCCTGTAAAAAGTTTCTTTGTTTGCCTCTGACTATTCTATTCCTGCTACCGGGTGGAGAATGAAGTATTCATTCCTTTTTTATCATGCCAACCATATGAAAATCGGATGAATACTTCATACTCCTCCCGCTATCATACCTGGTTGCGATTTATTCTCTCCTGGATAACGCTTGTATGGCTGCAAATTCGACGTCTTACAACCGCTATCCACGAGAGAATACATCGCAACTATCTTCGAAGAGAGAGCACCAGGCTACCTCGCTTCGCAGCTGTTGCAGGAGGTAAGCAAAGAGGAAGCGGTAGAGGCCAATTTTCTCCGCCTCCCCTTTGCCCATCTCCTCGGCCTCCAGCTGCACGAAGGGCTCCAGCTTTGCCTTTGATCCGTTGGCCTCAAATGCCAGCCTTGACTACATTTCCTCCGGCTCCATTCAAACACCATAAGAGAAGCCTCCTCGCAGCCATCGCCCAGATCGGCGTCGGAGAACCACTGGCGGGTGTCCAGGCCCAGACGGGGGTGGAGGCCCAGCTTCCGATTGATCTCCTCCCGCTGACGCTCCTTCAAAGCCCTTCCTCCTCTTCTATAACCTCCTCCATGACCAGGCCAAGCCTTGTCCAGGGTGGCCAGCTGCTCTTCTGGCGCGGATCGCCCAAGAAGGAAGGCCTGCCTGGCCAATACGCTGGACAGCGAGAAGGCGGACAGTGGGACGAAGTTCCCGTCGAAGGATAGGCTGGGGCTGTTCTCGGTCTCTTCGCAGCCTGAGGAAGATGAAAACGTTTTTGAGGACACTAATGGGAGGGTAAATGATTGCCTGAGGCGAAGAGAGCGGAGAGGAGGGAGGCAGCGGTTCTTCTACAGCTCCAGGCCGATTGGACCAGGTAGGGCAGCAGTTTCACCAGCAGAGGACCCAGGGAACTGTCGTCTAGGAGGTAAAAAGGGGATGGGAAAGGAGCAAAGAGGTGGAAGAGGGTGAAAAACGCGGGATTTGAGCCGGCTGACGGACGGCCTCTTTGCGAACGCTGGCGTTCTTGGACTCCAGGAGCTTCAGGAGATTGTCCAGCCGACTGTTGGCGGCCATTTTGTGGGAGTTTGGAAGATGAACTCGAGTTCTGAGTAAAAAGCTGGCGAGAAATGCGCAAATGCGTGTGAGGAGATACGGTAGGGAGTGAATGTTTTTTGCAGGATCTTTTCCAGCCACCTTGTTGAAACAGACTTGTAAATGTCGTCAATTGTGCAATTTTTTGCATTATTTAGAACAATCCGCTGAAGATCTTCGAAAAATTGACACAGAAGCCAAAAAATGATTGTTGAAAGTTAATTTTTAAAATTAGTCATAGACGAGCGAAACAGAACGGTAAGGAGAAAGGCTTTTTGCGTCTTATTACGAATAAATGGAGATGTTTAGCACTACGTTGCTGAAATGAGAAATATATTTTTATAATGTTTGCAACATCTACGCCACACATTTTCCGGTGAATGGATCTTGCTAAACACGATCATTTCGTGCGCCTTTTTTATTGGAAAGCAAGTTTTTGCAGTTTTTTTTTCTGTGCATGAAATGGATGAAAGAAAAGTTTGTTTACAAGAGTTAGTGACAGAAAGAAGAAAACGAGGATCAAATCAGCACAAGCACAGCCGTCATTAAGCTCAATTCGAATCACAGCAGAGTATCCATCAGATAGTTAAGGGCGAACAATATTTCACGCTTCAAAAAGAGACATAATCAATCATTATGCGGACCGGCCTACACTCAGCAAGCTGTGGCGGATTGCACAGGTTATTGCTTTGAAAATTCATTGCATAACTAAGCATTGGATATCCTCAGACTTTAGCGCTTTCCATATGACGGGTGAAGATTTTCTCACTGAGTGACTATCCAATTCGCATTGAAATCGCTCAGAAGACCGTTTTCGACTAGGGGACACCGGGCCCCAACAATATTCCAGTGAGCATTGGAGCTCCTCAGCCCAGTCGCATTCATTGTGAGCAATTTGATGGGTTGAGGGTTGGGTTTTCGGCGAGCATTGTAGGTCCTCAATCGAGAGGATATTGGAGGAGTTGAGGATGGGAACGCTTGGGTGGTTTGGGCAGGTTGGTTATAGTTGACGCACCCTTCTAGCCTAAAGAGGCCTGGCCCAAACCTCAGCTAGGGGCATTGCCCCACAAGCTTTCTTGAGCATTGGAGATCCTCGGCTTTTCAAAGCCAGAGGATCTGCTGAGTATGCAAGGATGCATCAGCCATTGATGGCACATGGGCTTGGAAGTTGTCGGGATTTGAGGATTGGGACCAAGAGGCATTGGCCTTCGCTGCCTTGAGAACAGTAGAGCGGCCCCCTGGTCATTCCTTGCGCATCCTTCCTCAGCAGCCCTAAGCCAGGGGGCCAGACATACTTGACAGAGGTAAGGGGAGACTGACTATTGGGGATTTGCGGGGATTAGGGATTTGCGCGATGCTGTGTCTCCTGCCCTGCTCAGCACTCACCCCCATTTTTCTGCGAGAACAGTAGAGCGGCCCCCTGGCCAAGTGCTTCTTGAGCATTGGAGATCCTCAGATCCCCAGCCAGGGGGCTTCTGGGGGCTGATCGCAAATTGGGGGCCTCCCACACACCACCCAAGGCTCATTGAGAACTGTAGAGGGGTCCCCAGACATTTCTTGGGCATTGGAGCTCCTCAGCAGCCCTAGGCTAAGGGGGCTCACTTACTTGACCAGAAGGGACGCTAAGGGACGTAAGGGGAGGCTACCATTAGGTCGCTCAGTTGGGGATTTGTGGGACGCTCTCTCCTGCGCTGCCCAGCTCTCACCCCCCATTTCTGCGAGAACAGTAGAGCGGCCCCCTGGCCAAGTATTCCTTGAGCATTGGAGATCCTCAGATCCCCAGCCAGGGGGCCTCTGGGGCTGGCCTCAAAGGGGCCTACCCAGCCCACTCAGGGTTCCTTGAGAACAGTAGAGTGGCCCCCTGGCCTCCAAATGCGTCGAGCATTGGAGATCCTCGGCCAGGGGACCTATGGGAGTTGGGGACTGGGATGGAATGGCTATGGAACTGACGACACGGCCTGAGACCTACCACTTCCATTCACTGAGAACAGTAGAGCGGCCCCCTGGCCTCAAATTCCTTGAGCATTGGAGATCCTCGGCCAGGGGGCCGATAGGGTTCCGTGTGTGGCTCTGGCGTGCGATTGAAGGATAAGCGAGGCCAAAGACCGCGCCCTTATTCTGCGAGGACAGTAGAGTGACCCCCTGGCCGGGATATTCCTTGAGCATTGGAGATCCTCAGCCAGGGGGCCGAGGGGGTTGGGATGGATTGCAGGTGAAATGGAAGGCCTAGTGAGGGCCCCCGCCAGGTTTCTTAAGAACAGTAGAGCGGCCCCCTGGCCTCAGATTCGTCGAGCATTGGAGATCCTCGGCCAGGGGGCCGTGGGGGGTTTTGGTCGGGGCGGTAGAAGGCTGCTGAGGGATTGGCGCTGCTGTAAGCCCCGCCCTAGTCTTTGAGAACAGTAGAGCGGCCCCCTGGCCGGGGATATTCCTTGAGCATTGGAGATCCTCGGCCAGGGGGCCGACAAAAAGTGGGCGGGGGTGGATTGGAGGTGAAACGGGAGGCCTAGGGAGCCCCCCTCAAGGTTCTTTGAGAACAGTAGAGCGGCCCCCTGGCTGAGAAGTGCAGTAAGCATTGGAGCTCCTCAGCCAGGGGGCCGGGGAGGATGCGACTGGGCTGAGGATGAAGAGTTTTAAACAAACTCTGCTCCCCCTCTTGAAGCTTTGAAGCTCGAAAATACTAAAGGACTAATTTTAGCCGATGATTACATATCCGCCACAGCTTGCTCATATTACACAACCTTTCTGGCCGTTCTAGTTGGCCAGCTGGTGCTAATGTACACAATTCGATAGTAGGTAAGCCTAATTTGGATAAAACTAAATTGGTCCGGAGTTGAAGTTTAGGGCGAAATAATAATGAGGAGGACTCAGATTGAGGGTTTGGGCAGGGTGGCGGCGGTAGCGGGAGGCGGCATTGGGACTGGCGGGCAGAGCTCGAGTAGGTCAGCAGCTGGGCTACAGCCTCCTGGAGCTTCCTTCTCAGCTCCCTCATCTTTCTGCTCCCTTCAAAAAATATATATGTAAAATCAAACGAAATATATTTCTGAATTAATAGAAAACGAACATCTAGTTCAAACGAAATGACCACGAAACATAAGCTCTCTAAAAGGCTTGACATATAACCAAGAGTCCGTTTTGCCGTCCTGTCCAGTGCGTAGGCGATCAGAGCAGGGCAGACGCAGCCTTCAGCAGCAGAGCTTGCCATCAGGTGAGTGTGGACTGAGCGCAGGTTTCAGGCGAAAGCGCAGGGTTGAGTCCTTCAGCAGAAGTGCAGGCGAATGATGGATGAGAAATGTGAGAGAGGGAGAATTGTGGGTAGAAAAGCAGTAGGAGGGGGGTGGCAAGAGTAGTACCTAGACATGGCCGCCGTTGCCACGCCCCCCTTTTCATCCCCCTTGGAAACCCGACGTGGCACCCTGTGTTTGCACAACGGTTGCGCTGCTCTCTCCTGAGTAACACGGGGTGGGAAAGTGCTGAGAGCTGAGGATGGAGGGCAGGGACTGGTGGTGGGCACAGATGGCGGGAATATAATCTGGGAGGGAAACTAGGCACGAAAGGAGAAACACATTGTAGAAATCCCCTCTGGTGATGCTTCGTGTTGGAGGGCTACTCTTTGCCAGCAAAGTCCCAATCGATAAACTTAAACATATGCAGATTTGTTTACTTACAATGGTGAAAAACTAATACGCTTCATTCAGTAGAAGCCATTACTAAAGTTTTACATTTCCTTACTTCATCTAAGTTGCACTAGGTCAACAGCTCTAAAATCTGACAAAAAATCTTTAGTGCAAAGCAATTGGAATGGGCCTCTCGACCATAGCAAAGCCTTACTTCGTCTCGACGTCAGCCTTTCGGATAAAGAAAAGCAAACGCCTCCACCAGCTTCAGAAAGACGGCAAGACCCTCAGCTACTTCCTCGAGCATTTTACGGAAAACCCAACAAAAACAACATGCGTGCATTGAACTTCGAAGTTGACCGCATTGACCGCCTTCCCGATTGGCCAGCGATCCAGCAGAAGCAGCCCTTCTAGCAGCCCCAAGACAGGCCCCCTGGCATGAACAAATTGAAAACTGAATCCAGACTGAACATAAGAATATTAAGACATACTTTTAAGTGTACATGAGGGCATTTAATATTGAAAATTGAAGGATCTTTCCGTAGTTTATTGCGGCCAACCAAAGCTGGCCAAACAAAGAAAAGAAGCTCAAATGTGGCAGCTGAGACAGCCGGATGTTTCGGTGCAGAGAACCTCTTGGTATGCCCCTTCTGCTCAACGCGGTCATGCTTGTTAACTACGAACTAGAAACGTACGGTATCCCTGCTTCGGTTATCCAGTGCCATTATGCCTAGGTGGATGGATCACGAGTGTTTTTGTACTTTTTTTCCTATTTTTTCTCAGAATATTTTAATTTTTAAGTGAAATGAAGAATTCAAGTAAACTAAACTACGGGAAGTGCCTGGAGCTCACATTAGCGAATGCCAGGAGCTGGTCTTTGCGGCTTGCAGAGGTTCAGTCCGAACAATAGAGCCGGCACTTGGAAAAGGAGAGTTAGGAGCAGAGCTGCAAACATTATTTCAGCCTCACTGCCCTGCTTTGTATGATAGTGCTGCTTTCATTGTATTCCTGCTACATTAGAAGGGCTGCATATAATGTACAATGCAGAGAATGCAATGCCTAAAGTGGTCTAAACTGTTAAGCAGTCGAATTGTTTGCGAAAAAAAGCGCTCAGTTTCATAAAAACTTAAAAGTTTTCCACAAACTATCCACAAATGTAACAAACTTGTGAATTTGCTTGGCTGATAGCGTGGAAAATGAGAAAATTTGGTTAAAAAAGTAATGATGCTGACTCGTTAGCAGGTGTTTTGAAAATTACTACTCCAGTAAATGCAGAATTCTAAGACGTTAGAAAACTTATTACAAAGCATACTATCACACCACATGGATCATTGATGTGCGGAATTAGTTTTCTGAAAGCTAGCGTTTTGTCCAAGCTGATGCCAACACTGCTTAGTAACTTATTAGAGCTAGCATTAATGTCCTCTGCTTGATTGCTTAAAGAGAAACCATGCCGTCGTAGCCATATTCAGACAGATTGAAATAATCCAAGTTCCGAAAGCAGAGACATTTCAAAAAATGGATTTGAAAACTTCGTATCACCAGTTAAAGGGTTCTGGTGGCATGCCGCAACCGTAGAATTTGTCACCAGGAAAGCATGTAGACAGCCCTGCTTTCATGGCCACCACAGCTTTGGTTCTTCAATTTCATGCTTTCTTTCTTTCATTGTGCATAATTTTTAAATGTATTTATTAATAAAGAAAGTAAAGGCATAAAAAAAAATTAACATTTTAGCAAATCAGGAGGCTATTTTTGATCATGTCATTTTTCACGGCAGAAAAATTCCATTTTTGAAACATGTTGCAGAATCTGTTCCATGTATTTTAAGGCAGAATCTTAGTAAAAATTTTGGTTAAATCTCATATAATCCGATCAGTGCGCAACATTTCATCAAACTAAGAGTTGGCTTAAAAAATCGCATTAAAAATTACTTTTCAAACCTGATTTGTTTAGGCATGCCGCAGTGCTCGCCTCCCGTCGATTTGAATGGCTTTCCGCATTCCGCACACTCGGCTATCTGGATCTGCAACAGTAACATAACTGGTACCATCGGCAAGCCAAATGTGGGTCTCTTTTCTCCAAATTTTGTAATTGCCTCGAGCAGAAAAGTAAAATACATCTACTACCTAGTGAAATCTGCTGCTTGGACTTTTGAATTTTTTTTTGGGCGCGCCGTTCAGTTTCTGTTGCCAGGCCCGACAAAAACAAATTGCAGATGACGAAGCAGATTCCACTAGTAGTAGATGTATTTCCTTGACTTTTTGCTCGAGGCAATTACAAAATTTGGAGAAAAGAGACCCACATTTGGCTTGCCGATGGTACCAGTTATTTCTTCCACTTTTAATATAGTAGAAAATGTATAAATATTTAAATTATTTTATAATTTATGAAAAATAATTAAATAAAAAAACCATTAAAAATACAACAAAAAGAAAAGAATCGAAAATTTAAAATACCATGCAATTTTATGGCAAACTAACATAACCTTTTTTGTGCAATTTTCAAGGCTTTTACTTAGGGCAATCGATTTTTGGGAGAAAGAGCTTTACTTTTGGCCTACCGAAGGTACCAATTGTTTACTCAACTTGAAACACACAAAAATAAAAATTAATGTTCGAGATGGAATCGAACCTACTAGTCCCATCCACATATCCCAACGCTTACACCACTACACCACAGGTGCACATGGCTCCTCAGTTTTACTCAAGACTTATGAATAAATAAATACATGAGGCCCAGGGACCCGGGGAGGGGAAGTGGGGGGAAGAAATGAATACCTACTTTCATTTCAAGAATAGATGCGGAGGAGAAGGAGAAGAAGAAGAAGGAGAAGGAGAAGGAGAAGGAGGAGTTCGGACAAATGGTTTTGAATGATTTTCTCAAGAAATCTGCAACTTTTTGATGAGTTCTCGCGAGTTTTGGTCAATTAGACGATGCTCTTTCTAATGGAAGAAGAATCATAGCGATAGGATTTTTCTGTGAGGAGCAAGAGCCTTATCAATTTTAAGATCTAGCAATAACCCTTAAAACATACACCTGGGTCGAAAAGAGGGGCTGGGCGCTGACACTTCGCTAAAGCTCCGTTCGCGCCAGCCCAATTAAGAGACAGTTTGCGAGAGGTTAGAGAAGGGGTATTCCACTTCCGAAAAATCGAAGGTTCGAGTTGGAAGCCGTGATTGGGCCATGGTTTTGGTCCATTTAGTTGTCATCTCAGCCCAAGAAACCCTGGCCCAAAATATGGCTCCCTTGCAGAGAAATGGCCATTTTTCGAACACCTACTTTTTTGACCCTTTGGACCACCGGAAAATCAAATTTTGACCAATTTCAACCAAAATTATTAAACGAAACCCCAACTTTTACATATCAATCGAACCGCAAAAATACAACAAGTTTTATGGTGACAATGATTTTTTGCAAAAGAAAATTTTTTTCAACTGATTTTTGAAAAAAACGATTTCTGCATTTTGCAATTTTGGGCACAAAAAAAACTGATTTCAAAAAATGGTCAAAAAATTAAAGGCTACGACCTAGCCTATATTTTTATTCACATTCTTGCCGTCATTTTGGTATATATTACATTGCAAATGGTGATGTGACAGTCGGAAAATTTTTTGATTGAAAATTGCAAAACCGATTTTGCCTCTATGTTATAACATAGGCAAAAAATCACCAAAAAATATTTTTTGTTCTCAAAATTCGAATATTTTGGCCTGAAAATGTTCTATTAGGATCCCATACACCCCGCTGTATCATTTGTTTCCCCCAGATTTAGTCTCAATCTGCTCAAAGTGAAATGGCCTTTTTCCTATGCTTTAACATTGCCTATGCTATAACATAGGAAAAAGGGCATTTCACTTTGAGCAGATTGAGACTAAATCTGGGGAAACAAATGATACAGGGTGTATGGGGATATTAGAACATTTAAGGCCGAAAATATTCGAATTTTGAGAAACAAAAATTTTTTGGTGATTTTTTGCCTATGTATAACATAGGGGCAAAATCAGCTTGCAATTTTCAATCAAAAAAATTTCCGACTGTCTCATCACCATTTGCAATGTAATATATACCAAAATGACGGCAAGAATGTGAATAAAAAGATAGGCTAGGTCTTAGCCTTTAATTTTTTGATCATTTTTTGAAATCAGTTTTTTTGTGCCCAAAATTGCAAAATGCAGAAATCGTTTTTTTCAAAAATCAGTTGAAAAAATTTTTCTTTTGCAAAAAATCATTGTCACCATAAAACTTGTTGTATTTTTGCGGTTCGATTGATATGTAAAAGTTGGGGTTTCGTTTAATAATTTTGGTTTAAATTGGTCAAAATTTGATTTTCCGGTGGTCCAAGGGTCAAAAAAGTAGCTGTTCGAAAAATGGAGGCAGGGTGGGAGCCACAGAAAGACCCCCCCGGGGTGACCCGGGGGGGGCCCCCCGGGGGGGTCCTCAGAAAGTCCCCCCCGGGGTCCCCCCGGGGGGACTCTGTATGGTCCCCCCGGGGGGGGGGGATGGGGTACTAGCATGGTTGATGGTGTCAGTGATATTGTCATTTGACAGAAAGCATGTGAAAACAAGCTCTAAGACAATAAGCAAGCATGAAATTGATCTGTCAGGCTGATGTTTTGGAGTGGTTCATGAAGGCAATGTAGAGCTTGATGGAGGCAAGGAAGGTGGAGGCACTGGCGTAGGAGAGGGGCTTGCGGAGGAGAGCCAGGCGGGAGTTGTTCTGCTCAGCCCACTCTGTGTTGAGATTGCAGATTTTGTCATGGTGTTTGTAGCTGTTTGCTTTGTAGGCAGCCCCACAGGCTGAGTGGTTGTAGGAGTGGAATCGATCACTGATGAAAATGCTTTTGCGATAGTAGCGTGGCTCGCGGTTGAGGCAGAAGTTGTGAAGCTTGCAGGAGGCATCATACACGATGATGCTTGGTGCCTTTTTGAAGTGGCAGAAGATGGCGGCATGGGGGTGGTGGACAGATTCTGGGCTTTGGAGAACATCAAAGCCCAAAATGACTCCATGTTTGCACTGTATGGTGAGCAGACCAGCAAAGAGGATTGGGTGACCCTTGGAGTCTTTGTTGCACTCATCTTTGGAGCTGGCCTTGGTCGCATCAGCCTCAATTTTATCAAAATGGCTGCTAAGATAACTTGGATAGAATGACCAACGAGGTATTGAGGCAGGGAGCGGAGGGTTGGAAGGCTGGGGTAGTAGGAGAGGCTGGAGGTCCTGGGCTTGGGGTAGAGGCTGTAGTCTCGAGAGGGGACCTGTAATTCCTATTATAGTCCTTCATGTTTGCTGTTTGTTGGTAATAGGGAACCTGGTAGGCATTGTTGCTGATCTGAGCAAGGTGGCGAAGGAGATGAGGAAGTGGAGGTGGAGCAGGTCCTCGACGGGGCTGAAGGATGGGCCGTAGGAGGTGAAGGAGAATGGGGGCAGTGTGGTGAAGCTGCTCTCGGAGTCCTCCATCTTACCAGGGGTTTGCACCTTCCACCAGCTTCTCCAAGCAGCTGGATCCCATATCAGGGAAGATGGAGCAGGCAGGCGATGCACTTCAAATGGAGTAACAGATTCAGCAGAGTTAGGAAGGTGAAGGTGTCAATGGAAACCTAGCACACTCTTTAAGAAGAGGTCGAAGGAAAGTGGCTGGTGTCTAAAATCGTTTATCTCCATCAGGATGAACCAATCTGCCTCATTTGCATTAAAGCCAAGCATGCTAGATAGATAGATGCTGCCTACAAAGCAAACAGCTACAAACACCATGACAAAATCTGCAATCTCAACACAGAGTGGGCTGAGCAGAACAACTCCCGCCTGGCTCTCCTCCGCAAGCCCCTCTCCTACGCCAGTGCCTCCACCTTCCTTGCCTCCATCAAGCTCTACATTGCCTTCATGAACCACTCCAAAACATCAGCCTGACAGATCAATTTCATGCTTGCTTATTGTCTTAGAGCTTGTTTTCACATGCTTTCTGTCAAATGACAATATCACTGACACCTTCAACCATGCTAGTACCCCATCCCCCCCGGGGGACCATACAGAGTCCCCCCGGGGGAGACCCCTGGGGGGACTTTCTGAGGACCCCCCCGGGGGGACCCCCCAGGGTCCCCCCGGGGGGGGTCTTTCTGTGGCTCCCACTCTTCCTGGAAAAATGGCCATTTCTCTGCAAGGGAGCCATATTTTGGGCCAGGGTTTCTTGGGCTGAGATGACAACTAAATGGACCAAAACCATGGCCCAATCACGCCTTCCAACTCGAACCTTCGATTTTTCGGAAGTGGAATACCCCTCCTACAAGTCATCTCAATCCTCTCGCATACTGCCTCTTAAAAGTTCTACCCCCTTTAGCTTCAAGCCCTTTGAGAAGAGTAGGATTTTTTTAATGAATGTAGCAGGGTTTTTTCCTTATAATTGTAGCTGCAAGGCAAGCGGAAGCTTAAATGAAAATGAAAATTGGTAAAAAGTTTTGCATTTGAATTTTTATTCCTTTTTTGTAGCCTTGCAGCTACGCTTCAAAACATTCATGAAATCCTTTTCTAGCACCAACCTGAAGGCACCAACGCGCATGTTTGGCAGAGCTGTAGCTGGCAATGAAGCAGCCGTCACTCCTGATCCGTCCCATGTCCAGCACCAGTCCGCAAACGGCGCAGCTTCGTTTTCGCTTCTCCTAGCAAATACAAGAGGACCAGAAATGGAACAATTCTTCAATCAAATACTGTACTTGATCCCACGAGAAGAATAATTTATTGTGCTGTTGCTATTGGTTGGATAATAAAAGTGACATGTGCAAAGAAGAGGCCAAATTGATTCTTGTGAGCTTGGAATCATGGAGGTGTATTATAATGGAGGAAAAGCTTCTATAATACAGTGACGGGGGCCAAAAATGCGAAACTCCAAAAGTTATAACACAGGGGGTCGAAAGTGACCTTTTGTTGACGGCTGCCATGGGTCGTAGGAAGCACCTACAAAGGTGCTTGGGGGCTCAAAAAAAATACCATCGATAGCCCTAAGCAATGGTTAAGTCCGTTTTTTTCCATATATTACAAAGCAATGGTTGTTGATACTCGTTCAGTTACGTATTGTTTTCAATCATAATTTGGTGCAAGACGGTGTAGTAGAGCAAAGGAGGCTGAAGTAAGAAGGGAGAACGGATTGAATGTGTAGGTGGTAGTGGCCGAGGACTTCGTTGCCCTGGATGGCATAGCCGGGGTAGCCGGGGATTTCGCGGTTGCTGGACGGGTTGAGGATGAAGCCGTCCTTCACCCACTGCACCTTCAGCTGCCGAGCTCCTCCAACCATCCACCACCAATCACCTTCTATTCCTAGGATAAGGAAATGCAGGGAAACCTTGCTCGAAATCCTTCAGAGCACAGGGCAGCGTGAGGGACTCGCCCAGCTTCACCGACGTGTTCACTGGCCGCTCCTCGAAATCCGCCCCCATAC